>JAQIZT010000103.1:30000-32500 GCA_029228515.1 Populus alba x Populus x berolinensis | reverse complement strand
AAAATACTTCCCGACCTCGAAAAAATCTGGGAAAATTTATAAAGGTGGATTGGATTTTTGCCAACCTATGTGCAAAATTTCAGCTCAAAATACCAAGAAATGAATTTTTTAGAGGGGGGGTGACAGCTGGGACCTAGTAGTGTCTGCCCCTGCCAGAGCTGCAATAACACTTATAGCTCTTTAGGGGGGTGGCCATGGGGCGCGCTGGCTGGCGCCCATAGGCCTGCCGCGGGGGCTGCTGCTACGCTCGGACTAACGTGGGGGGCCTCACGGCCCGAAGTAACGCCGCCATCGATGACCCGTTTTCCGGCCGGCGACGACCCGATTCCGACCACCGCCCTATAAAAATCACACGCGCGCGCGCGCGCGCGGCCCGCCCGCGCCCGCGCTGGGCGCTGGGGCGCTGGGGCCTGGGGCGCTGGGGCCTGGGGGCCTGGGGCCTGAGGGCCTGGGGCCCTTGGGGGCCCTTGGGCTCTTGGGCGATTGGGCGCGCGCGCGCGCGCGGCAGTGGTTCCCCTGCCGCGCTGCGCAACGGGGGCTGACGCGGGGACAGCCCCTGCTGCCTTGCTATCTTACCCGCGGGGGGGCTGCCTTCGGGCCCTGGCCCCCTGCGCTCTTGCCTGCCCCCCGCGCGGGTGAGGCTAGGCACACGCTGGGGCAGCGGCAGCGATAACAACAGTGGGAAAAATCGGCAGCGCGGTAAATGCCGCTGGAGGCCCGTCGCGGAAAATCGGCAGCGCAGATTTGTTGACGAACACGGGCTGGACGCTGGGCTGGCCAGGCCTGGCAGGAAAATTCGTCTAGGGGGTAGGCTCACGGCAACGGGGGCTGACGCGGGGACAGCCCCTGCTGGCTTGCTATCTTGCCCGCGGGGGGGCTGCCTTCGGGCCCGGGGCAGCGGCAGCGATGCCAGCGGTGGGAAATATCGGCAGCGCGGACAGCCCCTGCTGGCTTGCTATCTTGCCCGCGGGGGGCTGCCTTCGGGCCCGGGGCAGCGGCAGCGATGCCAGCAGTGGGAAATATCGGCAGCGCGGACAGCCCCTGCTGGCTTGCTATCTTGCCCGCGGGGGGGCTGCCTTCGGGCCCGGGGCAGCGGCAGCGATGCCAGCGGTGGGAAATATCGGCAGCGCGGACAGCCCCTGCTGGCTTGCTATCTTGCCCGCGGGGGGGCTGCCTTCGGGCCCGGGCAGCGGCAGCGATGCCAGCGGTGGGAAATATCGGCAGCGCGGACAGCCCCTGCTGGCTTGCTATCTTGCCCGCGGGGGGGCTGCCTTCGGGCCCGGGCAGCGGCAGCGATGCCAGCGGTGGGAAATATCGGCAGCGCGGACAGCCCCTGCTGGCTTGCTATCTTGCCCGCGGGGGGGCTGCCTTCGGGCCCGGGGCAGCGGCAGCGATGCCAGCGGTGGGAAATATCGGCAGCGCGGACAGCCCCTGCTGGCTTGCTATCTTGCCCGCGGGGGGGCTGCCTTCGGGCCCGTGGCAGCGGCAGCGATGCCAGCGGTGGGAAATATCGGCAGCGCGGACAGCCCCTGCTGGCTTGCTATCTTGCCCGCGGGGGGGCTGCCTTCGGGCCCGTGGCAGCGGCAGCGATGCCAGCGGTGGGAAATATCGGCAGCGCGGACAGCCCCTGCTGGCTTGCTATCTTGCCCGCGGGGGGGCTGCCTTCGGGCCCGTGGCAGCGGCAGCGATGCCAGCGGTGGGAAATATCGGCAGCGCGGACAGCCCCTGCTGGCTTGCTATCTTGCCCGCGGGGGGGCTGCCTTCGGGCCCGGGCAGCGGCAGCGATGCCAGCGGTGGGAAATATCGGCAGCGCGGACAGCCCCTGCTGGCTTGCTATCTTGCCCGCGGGGGGGCTGCCTTCGGGCCCGTGGCAGCGGCAGCGATGCCAGCGGTGGGAAATATCGGCAGCGCGGACAGCCCCTGCTGGCTTGCTATCTTGCCCGCGGGGGGGCTGCCTTCGGGCCCGTGGCAGCGGCAGCGATGCCAGCGGTGGGAAATATCGGCAGCGCGGACAGCCCCTGCTGGCTTGCTATCTTGCCCGCGGGGGGGCTGCCTTCGGGCCCGTGGCAGCGGCAGCGATGCCAGCGGTGGGAAATATCGGCAGCGCGGACAGCCCCTGCTGGCTTGCTATCTTGCCCGCGGGGGGGCTGCCTTCGGGCCCGTGGCAGCGGCAGCGATGCCAGCGGTGGGAAATATCGGCAGCGCGGACAGCCCCTGCTGGCTTGCTATCTTGCCCGCGGGGGGCTGCCTTCGGGCCCGTGGCAGCGGCAGCGATGCCAGCGGTGGGAAATATCGGCAGCGCGGACAGCCCCTGCTGGCTTGCTATCTTGCCCGCGGGGGGGCTGCCTTCGGGCCCGTGGCAGCGGCAGCGATGCCAGCGGTGGGAAATATCGGCAGCGCGGACAGCCCCTGCTGGCTTGCTATCTTGCCCGCGGGGGGGCTGCCTTCGGGCCCGTGGCAGCGGCAGCGATGCCAGCGGTGGGAAATATCGGCAGCGCGG
>JAQIZT010000103.1:15000-20000 GCA_029228515.1 Populus alba x Populus x berolinensis | reverse complement strand
AGAGCAGATTTTTTGACGAACATGGGCTGGACGCTGGGCTGTCCAGGCCAGGCAGGAAAATTCGTCAAGGGGATGCGCTGACGAAGCAGGGGCTGTTCAGACACAGCGGGCAGTGCTGGAATCGGCAGCGCCGACGAAATCGGCGAAGTCGGCAGAATCGGCAGCCGGTGCTGGCGATGAGTCTGGACTGTTTATAGTCCTAGGCGTGACGAAAAAGACTGGGGGCCTAGGCACGCGCTGGGGCAGCGGCAGCGATGCCCACAGCAGGGAAAAATCGGCAGCGCAGATTTTTGACGAACATGGGCTGGACGCTGGGCTGTCCAGGCCAGGCAGGAAAATTCGTCAAGGGGATGCGCTGACGAAGCAGGGGCTGTTCAGACACAGCGGGCAGTGCTGGAATCGGCAGCGCCGACGAAATCGGCAAAGTCGGCAGAATCGGCAGCCGGTGCTGGCGATGAGTCTGGAATGTTTATAGTCCTAGGCGGACGAAAAAAGACTGGGGGCCTAGGCACGCGCTGGGGCAGCGGCAGCGATGCCCACAGCGGGAAAAATCGGCAGCGCAGATTTTTTGACGAACATGGGCTGGACGCTGGGCTGTCCAGGCAGGCAGGAAAATTCGTCAAGGGGATGCGCTGACGAAGCAGGGGCTGTTTCAGACACAGCGGGCAGTGCTGGAATCGGCAGCGCCGACGAAATCGGCGAAGTCGGCAGAATCGGCAGCCGGTGCTGGCGATGAGTCCGGACTGTTTATAGTCCTAGGCGTGACGAAAACGACTGGGGGCCTAGGCACACGCTGGGGCAGGGGCAGCGGCAGCGATGCCAACAGTGGGAAAAATCGGCAGCGCGGATTTGTGCAGTGGAGGCCCGTCGGGGAAAATCGGCAGCGCAGATTTGGTGACGAACACGGGCTGGACGCTGGGCTGTCCAGGCCAGGCAGGAAAATTCGTCGAGGGGACGCGCTGACGAAACAGGGGCTGTTCAGACACACAGGCAGTGTTGGAATCGGCAGCGCGGACGAAACGAGGGGCTGTTCAGACAAATCGGCAACGTCGGAAAAATCGGCAGCGCGGATTTGTGCAGCTGGAGGCCCTATCAGCTGGCTGCCCGCAACGAGTCATTCAATTCTCTGCCTATCAACATAACTCCCGATGTGTTGTTCGCTATCTTGGAAGAAGAGATCTTTCCTCCCGCGTCGGCCGGGTGCGATTACCGGCGGCGTCGTTCAAATTCACTGCCCTATCGGCTACAACTGCTGATGGGGGGGATTAGAGGCCTGCCATGGTGGTGAGGGGAGGCCAAGACCGTGAAGCAAGAGTTTTCCCGGGGCTCCTCCGCTGGCCGCGCATGCGCGCTGCGGTTTTCCCGCATCCCGCCAAGAAAACGTCGTGCTTTCCACGTGAAACCAATCCAGTAAAATCAGCCATATTTTTGTGAGGCTGCCAGCCGAATTTGGGGTCATTCCGGGCGGTTCTATTTTTGCGTATTTCCTTGATTTTCAATGGTAGGAAAATAAAAAAAAATACTTCCCGACCTCGAAAAAATCTGGAAAATTTATAAAGGTGGATTGGATTTTTGCCAACCTATGTGCAAAATTTCAGCTCAAAATACCAAGAAATGAATTTTTTAGAGGGGGGGTGACAGCTGGGACCTAGTAGTGTCTACCCTGCCAGAGCTGCAATAACACTTATAGCTCTTTAGGGGGGTGGCCATGGGGCGCGCTGGCTGGCGCCATAGCCTGCCGCGGGGGCTGCTGCTACGCTCGGACTAACGTGGGGGGCCTCACGGCCCGAAGTAACGCCGCCATCGATGACCGTTTTCCGGCCGGCGACGACCGATTCCGACCACCGCCCTATAAAAATCACACAGCGCGCGCGCGCGCGCGCGCCCGCCCGCGCCCGCGCTGGGCGCTGGGGCGCTGGGGCCATGGGGCGCTGGGGCCTGGGGGGCCTGGGGCCTGAGGGCCTGGGGCCCTTGGGGGCCCTTGGGCTCTTGGGCGATTGGGCGCGCGCGCGCGCGCGGCAGTGGTTCCCCTGCCGCGCTGCGCAACGGGGGCTGACGCGGGGACAGCCCCTGCTGCCTTGCTATCTTACCCGCGGGGGGGCTGCCTTCGGGCCCTGGCCCCTGCGCTCTTGCCTGCCCCCGCGCGGGTGAGGCTAGGCACACGCTGGGGCAGCTTGGGCCAGCGATAACAACAGTGGGGAAAAATCGGCAGCGCGGTAAATGCCGCTGGAGGCACCGTCGCGGAAAAATCGGCAGCGCAGATTTGTTGACGAACACGGGTGGACGCTGGGCTGGCCAGGCCTGGCAGGAAAATTCGTCTAGGGGGTAGGCTCACGGCAACGGGGGTGACGCGGGGACAGCCCTGCTGGCTTGCTATCTTGCCCGCGGGGGGGCTGCCGTCGGGCCCGGGGCAGCGGCAGCCGATGCCAGCGGTGGGAAATATCGGCAGCGCGGACAGCCCCTGCTGGCTTGCTATCTTGCACGCGGGGGGGCTGCCTTCGGGCCCGGGGCAGCGGCAGCGATGCCATGCGGTGGGAAATATCGGCAGCGCGGACAGCCCCTGCTGGCTTGCTATCTTGCCCGCGGGGGGGCTGCCTTCGGGCCCGTGGCAGCAGGCAGCGATGCCAGCGGTGGGAAATATCGGCAGCGCGGACAGCCCCTGCTGGCTTGCTATCTTGCCCGCGGGGGGGCTGCCTTCGGGCCCGTGGCAGCGGCAGCGATGCCAGCGGTGGGAAATATCGGCAGCGCGGACAGCCCCTGCTGGCTTGCTTTCTTGCCCGCGGGGGGGCTGCCTTCGGGCCCCGGGGGTGGCTGCCTTCGGGCCCTTGGCAGCGGCAGCGTTGCCAGCGGTGGGAAATATCGGCAGCGCGGACAGCCCCTGCTGGCTTGCTATCTTGCCAGCGGGGGGGCTGCTTTCGGGCCCGTGGCCAGCGGCAGCGATGCCAGCGGTGGGAAATATCGGCAGCGCGGACAAGCCCCTGCTGGGCTGGTCTTATATTGTCCCGCGGGAGGGGGCTTGCCTTCGGGCCCGGGGCAGCTGCGCTCTTTGCCTGCCCCCCGCCCGCGGGGAGAGGCCTAGGCCGCTGCTTGGGGGCCCTAGCCCGACGTCGCTGGACCGGCGCTATGCGCGACTGCCGTGGTATTTCTCGACATCCCGCCAAGAAAAACGTCGTGCGTTCCACATGAAACCAATCCAGTAAATCAGCCATATTTTTTTGTGAGGCTTGCCTAGCCAAATTTGGGGTCATTCCGGGCGGTTCCTATTTTTGCGTATTTCCTTGATTTTAATGGTAAGGAAAATAAAATAGTACTTCCCGACCTCGAAAAAAAAAAAAAAAAATCTGGGAAAATTTATAAATGTTGGATTGGATTTTTGCCATCCTATGTGCAAAATTTCATGCTCAGAAATACCAAGACAATGAATTTTTTAGAGGGGGGGTGACAGCTGGTGACCTTAGTCAGTGTTCTACCCCTGCCAGAGCTTGCAATAACACTTATAGCATCTTTAGGCGGGGTGCCCCCTGACTGGCCATAGGGGCGGCGCTGGCTGGGCGGCCATAGGCGTGCCGCGGGGGATTTGTGGGCTGATGCTATACCTCGGGAACTAACGTGGGGGCCTTCATGGCCGAAAGTAACGCCGCCATCGATGACCCGTTTTCCGGGCCGGCGACGAGACCCGATTACGGCCCACCGTCCCATGTGACCCGCTCCAAGCCGTTGGTGCGCGTTGGGGCCTGCTTATCCGCGGCTGCGGGCGCGCACGCTACTCTGATTTGCCAGCGCTCGTGCCATACCAATAGGCAGCCCCATCGCGCCCAAACGGCTTGGCGCGACGTCACGATTCCGGCCACCGTCCCTGGGACCCGACTCCATGCCGTTGGGCGCGTTGGGGCTTGCTTATCCGCGGCGTGGGCGTGGGGCCTTAACAAGCCGCGCTCGTTCCAAGTGTGCTGGCAGCCGGACCGCGCGCCTCTCAGCTTGCCGCGACGTCTCCGGTGGCAGGTTGGCCGGAATCCCTTCCCGTCACCCGCTCCAAGCCGTTGGGCGCGTTGGGGTCTGCTTATCCGCGGTCTCGGGGCGTGGTGGCCTTTAACAGGATTCCCCTCGTGCCAAGGTTGCTGGCAGCCCCATACGCGCCCAACGGTTCTTGGCGCTACGTAACGAGCGACGTCCCGAATTCCGCATACCGCTGCACGTGACCCGCTCCAAGCCGCTTCGGGCGCGTTGGGGCTGCTTATCCGCGGTCTCGGGTGGTGGGGGGGGGGGCCTTAACAGGATTCCCTCGTGCCAAGGTCGCTTGCTAGCCCCAACCGCGACCCAACGGCTTAGGCGTGACGGTTCTCTGGCAGCGGTGGGCCGCTGCCTGTGCTCGCAAGCTGGACGGCCTGGCCGACTGTGTCTGGTGCGGACCGCCGAGGCTTGGGATTGCGAGGAAGAGCTGTACCGCGTGGGCAGTGCTGCATTCAGTTTGCGGCGGGCTCCTTCAAAGGTGCTGGCTCTCCTCGCCTATCCCCAAGCTCTCTGCGCGATTGTGCCCGCTGCCGAGGCCTGGCCTACGTCTTCCGGAGCTGAGGCAGATGGCCCCCCGAATGATGGTCCCCGTTGCTCTCCCCCCGCGGCCTGTCCCTTCGAGAAATCCGCCGCGGTCCCCCGCGGCTTGTTGCGTGTCCCTTCGAGATCCCCGCGTCCCACGCGGCTTGTATGCTTGTCCCTTCGAGATGCCTTCGACGTCCCCCAGCAGGCGTGTTGCTTGTCCCTTCGAGATCCTTTCGCGTCCAGCGAGTGCCGGGCACGATCTCTCTCGGGTGTTTACCACTTTGACCCTCGTGGCCGTGGTTCGCTCGTCGGGACTTGTTGCTCGCGTGTACGCAGAGTCGCTATGAGCGGTAATTGGCTGTCCGTGTCGGCGAGGCTCCGTGCTTGTGCACCGAACTGTCGGCCTGCATGCCCCCATCACTCTCGGCCCAATGGCCCTGGGTGCCTTGAGGCGAGGGCCGGGA
>JAQIZT010000103.1:0-7500 GCA_029228515.1 Populus alba x Populus x berolinensis | reverse complement strand
TGTTCAGACACAGCGGGCAGTGTCTGGAATCGCGGCAGCGCCGTCGAAATCGGCAAAAGTCGGTCTAGTAATCGGCAGCCGGTGCTGGCGTTGAGTTTTGGACTGTTTATAGTCCTAGGCGTGACGAAAAAGAATGGGGGCCTAGGACACGCGGCTGGGGCAGCTTCGGCAAGCGATGCTCCACAGCAGGAGAAAAATCGGCAGCGCAGTTTTTTTGTAAGAACATGGGCTGGAAGCATGGGCTGTCCAGGACAGGAAGGAAATATGTCAGTCAAGTGGGATGCGCTGACGAAAGCAGGGGCTGTTTCAGACCCTAGGCGGTGCAGTGCTGGATATCTGCTTGCGGCCGACGAAAGTCGGCGATAGTCGGCAGAAATCGGCAGTCGGTGCTGCGCGATGAGTCCGGAAGCTGATTTATAGTCCTAGGCGTGACGAAAATGACTTGGGGGCTAAGGCCACACAGCTGGGTGCAGGGGCAAGCTTTGGCAGCCGATGCCAACAGTGGGAGAAAATCGGCAGCGGGGCGGGGGGGGGGGATTTGTGCAGCTGGAGGGCCTTCATCGTGGAATTAATATAGAACAATTCGGCATGAGAGCGCAGGTGTGTTGGTGACGAACTACGTGGTGGTACGCCTGGTGCTGTCCAGGTCCAAGGCAGGAAAAATTCGTCGAGGGATGCGCGCTGACGAAAACAGGTGGCTGTATCAGACACAAGCAGGCAGTGTTGGAAATCTCGGTCGCAGTTTCTGCGGTTTAAGTAACGAGGGGATGTTCAGACTCAAATCTCAGTGCAACGTCGGAAAAATCTGGTCAGCGCTGGATTTGTGCAGCTGCGTGGGCCTATCAGCTGGTGCAGGGGGGGAGTGATTGCCCGCAACGAGTCATATCAAGCTCTGCCGCTATCAACATAACTAGATGTGTTTGTTCGTTCGCGTATGTATTCGGAAGAAGAGTTCTCTTCCTTCCCCTCGTTCGGCCGGGAGCGATTACCCGGCGGAGTCGTTCAAATCACTGGCCCTATCGGCTACAACTGATGATGGGGGGGATTTGAGGTCCTGCCCATGGTGGGGAGGAGGAGGCCCAGACTGTTGAAAGCAAGAGTTTTCCCGGGGCTCCTCACGCTGGCCGCGCATGCGCGCTGCCGTTTTGTCCCGCATCCCGCAGAGAAAAGGTCCGTGCTTTTGCCACGTGAAACCAATCCAGTAAAATCAGCCTCATATTTTTGTGAGGTTGTCCAGCCGGAATTTTGGCGGTCGATTCCGGGACGGTTTCTAATTTTCTGAGTATTTACCTTGATTTTGTCAATGGTGTGAAAATGATAAAAAATATTACTTCCCGTACCTCAGAAAAATCTGGAATAGTAATTTATAAAGTTGGATTGGATTTTTGCAAAGCCTATGTGAAAAATTTCAGCTCACCGCAAAATATATACTCAAGAAATGATGATTTTTTAGAGGGGGGGTGACAGCTGGGTACCTAGTAGTGTCAGTACCCCTGCTTCCAGAGCTGCAATAACACTTTTAGCTCTCTTTAGGGGGGTGGCCATGGGGAGCGTCTGGCTGGGCCCCATAGGCCTGCCGCTGTGGGTCTGCTGCTACGCTCGGACTAACGTGGGGGGCCTCTACGGCCCCGAGTACAACGCCGCCATCGTTAGACCCGTTTTACGGATGTGGCGGACGGACACGATTCCGACTCAACGCCCTATTAAATTATCACAAGCGCGCGTCGTCGCAGCTGCTGCGCCCGCCCGCGCCCGCTGCTGGAGCTGCCTGGGGCGCTGGGGCCTGGGCAGCTGGTGGCTGGGGGCCTGGGGCTCTGAGGGCTCTGGGGCCCTTGGGGGCCATTGGGCTTCTATGGGCGTATTGGGCGCGCGCGCCAGGCTGGCGTTGGCAAGGGGTTCCCCTGCCGGCGCTGCGCAACGGGGCGTGACGCGGGGACAGCCCCTTGCTGCCTTGCTATCATTACCCGAGGGGGGGCTGCGTTCGCGACCTGGACCTCTCTGCGCTCTTGCATGCTCCTCTCGGCCGGGTTAGATGGCTAGTGCCACAACGCTGGCTTGGCGCAGCACTTGTCAGGCAGCTGATTTAACAATAGTGGGAAAAATCGCGCATGCGCGTGTAATATGCCTGCTGTAGGCCCCAGTCGCGGAATTAATCGGCAGCGCAGATTTTGGTTGACGAACTCGGGCTGGATAGTGCTGGGCCTGGTAAGGCCGGGCAGGAAATTTCGTATAGCTGGGGTAGGCTTCTACGGCATCGGGGTGCTTGATGCGGGGATACAGCCCCTGCTGGTCTTGCTATCTTTGCTCCGCGGGCGGGTGAATTGCCTTCGGGCCAGTAGTGGCAAGCTTTCCCTCATTTGGCAAGCGTGATGCCCAGCGGTTCGGGTGAAAATTTCGGCAGTCGACGCGGACTTATGCCCCTGCTGGCTTAGATATCTTGCCCGCGTGGTTATTTTTTTCTTTTGGGGGTCTGCCTCTCGGGCCCGGTGGGCAGCGGCCAGCCGATGCCAGCTCGGTTGGGAAAATATCGGCAGCGCGGAAATGTCCCCTGTCTGGCTTGCTATCTTGCACTCGGGGGGGCGTTCCATTTCGGGCCCGTTCGGCCCAAGCTTTGGCTGCTGATGCCAGCTCCAGGTGGGGAAAATATTCGGCAGCGCGGACAGCCACTGCTGGCTTATTGCTTTTCTTGCAAGGGGCGGGCGCTTGCCATTCGGGCCGTGTGGCAGCGTGGACAGCAGATGCTGAGCAGGTGGGAAATATCGGCAGGCGCGGACATGCCCTTGCTGGTCTGACTATATCTTGCCCGCGGGGGGGCTTAGCCTTTCGGGCCGAATGTAGATTAGCTCTTTTTATTTTCTTATTATTGGCAGCGGTTGCCATGACAGCGTTGGGAAATATCGGCAGGCAGCGCGGACAAGCCCCTTTTGCTGGCTTTGCTATTTTGCCCGCGTGGGGGGCTGCCTTAGGGCCGGTGGCAGCGGTGAGCGATTACTGCCAGCGGTGCGGAAATATAGGCAGCTGCTGGAACATATGCGCCATGCTGCGCTTGCTTGGTCTTGCCCGCGGGTGGGAGCTGCCTTCGGGTCACGTTTTTTGGCTTTTTTTAGACTTTTTTTTTTTTCGGCCAGCACGATCGCCAGCGGTGGGGAATATGCGGCAGCTTAGGACAGGCCCGGCTTGGCTTGCTATCTTGCCGGATGGGGGAGCTGCCTTCGGGCCCGTTGCGCAGCTGGCAAGCTGTATGCAAGTCTGGTGGGAATTATCGGTCTAGCATGATGGTCTGCCACACACTTCCCCCCAACCCACCACTTGCGGTGCTGGCTTGCTATGGCACGCGGGGGGGTCGGCATGCGGGTAAGTGGTAGCGGCTGTATTGGGTAGCTGTGGGAAATCATCGGCAGCGTGGTGATCGTGAAGGCCAAGAGCTAGGTAAGCAACGGGCGGGCTGCGGCTTGAGTGGAGAAGAGGAGGGGGGAGGAATGGAAGCGGTGGGAAATGGGGGGCAGGGGGGAGGCCCCTGGAGGGGTTGGGAGGTGGAAGGGGATCGGTGGGGGGTTGGTGGTTGGGTCTCCTATATTATATATGTTTTTTATTAAAATTGACATATGACTATTATTTTTTTGTCTCTTTTGTTTTTTTTTTATATTTTTAGAATTTGCCTTATTCCTTTTTTTCTTTTAATAATTTCTTTTTTTTTTTATTTTTTGTATTGTTCATCTATTCTTTTTTTTGGCAGCGGCATTGATGCCAGCCGGTGGGATATATCGGCAGCGCGGATCTGCACGTGTTGGCCTTTGCTATCTTGCCCGCGGGGGGGCTGCCTTCGGTGGCCAGTTTGGCAGCGGCAGCGATGCCATCGGTGTGATATATTATCGGGCAGCGCGTGTATCGAGCCCTCTCTGCGTGGCTTGCTATCTTGCAGCGGGGGGGCTGCTCTGCGGGCCCGTGGCAGCGGCAGCGATGCCAGCGGTGGGAAATATCGGCAGCGCGGACAGCCCTGCTGGCTTGTTTTCATGGCAGCGGCGTGGTTGCCTTCTCGTTTTTGGCAGCGGCAGCGATGCCAGCGGTGGGACAAATATTCGGCAGCGCGGACAGCCCATGGCCTGGCTGGCTATCTTTGCCCGCGGGGGGGCTTGCCTTCGGGCCAGTTTTTGTTTCTATTTCTCCTGGACGCCGGCATGCTCTGATGCCTAGCTTGGTTTGGAAATATCGGCAGTCTGCAGGACTGCCCGTGCTGGCGTGCCTATCTTGCCCGCGGGGGCGGCTGCCTTCGGTGCCCGTTTTGGGCAGCGGCAGCGCGATGCCAGCTGGTGGGAGTAATATTCGGCAGCTTGTCTTGACAGCCCCTTGCTGTGCTTGCTATATTTGCCCAGAGGGAGAGGGGCTGCCTTCCGGTGCCCGTGGCGGTCAGCTTTTGTGCGTTTGCGATTGCCATGCGGTGGGAAATATCGTGACACGCGCGAGAACAGCCTCTGATGGCTGTATTATCTTGCCCGCGGGGGGGCTGCCTTCGGGCCCGTTTGAAGCATTCGGCAGCTAGATGCCAGAGGTGGGATTATATTATCTTGGCAGCGCTGGACAGTACCCCTGCTGGCTTGATATCTTGTCCTGATGGGGGGCTGTCTCTCGGGCCCGTGGCAGCGGCAGCGATGCCAGCGGTGGGAAATATCGGCAGCGCGGACAGCCCTGATGTCTTGCTTTCTTGCGTTCCGGGGGGCTGCCTTTCGGGCCGGGCAGCGGCAGTCGATGCCCAGCGGTGGGTATGTATTTCGGCAGCGCAGCTAGGTCAAGCCCCATGCTTGGCTTGCTATTCTTGCCCGCATTGTGGGGGGCAGCCTTCGGGACCCGTCTCTTTCTTGGTCAGCTAATTTGGCCTGCGATCGCTGCGGTGGCAGAAATATCGGCAGCGCGGACTGCAACCCTTGCTTGGACATTGTTATCTTGCCCGCGGGGGGGCTGACCTTCGGGCCCCCGGTTCCGGCTAGCTTGCGCTTCTTTTGCTGCCACCCACGCGACGGGAGCTGGCTAGGCGCTGCTGGGGCCAGCTCCGACGTCGTGTGGCCGCGCATGCGCGCTGCCGAGTTTTGTCTCGCATCCACTGAAAGACAATCGTGTCGTGCGTTCAATTCATGAAGAACACAATCCAAGTAAAAGTATCATGCCTATATTTTTGTGAGTGCAGGGATGCACAGCACATAATTTTGGGGGCTCATTCCGGGGCGGTTCTATTTGTGTTGCGTATTTCCGTTATGATTTTTAGTATTGGTAGGAAAATAAAATAAAATACTTCCCGACCTCGATAGAGATTCTGTGGGAAAATTTATAAAGTTGGATTGGATTTTTTTGCCAGTCACTATGCTGAAAAATTGTCAGCTCAAATTACCAAGAAATGAAATTTTTTAGAGGGGGGCGGTGACAGCTCGGGACCGTAGTAGGTGTCTAGTGCCACTCTGCTCAGAGCTGCACAAATAATCACTTATAGCTCTTTAGGGGTGTGGACCCTCCCATGATTCTTTGGCCTATGGGGCGACGCTGGCTGGCGCCATAGGCCCTGTCCGCGGGGGTGATTTTGTGGGCTGCTGCTTTAGTACACTCGGTACACTGAACGTGGGGGGCCTCATTGGCCAGAGATTAGTTATCGCTCCGCCATCCGATGATAACAAAACCCGTGTTTACGGCGCGATGCGACGACCCGATTCGCGGGTCCATCTGCCGTCGCCCTGTGACCCGCTCCAATTGTGTCAGTTGGGCGCGTTGGGGCTGCCTTTATCCGCTGGCTGCGGCGCAGCGCGCCACGCACCTGTTATCTGATTTGCCAGCGAGCTCGCATGCCTAACTATCAATAGTCAGCCCCAACGGCGCCCCAACGGGCTTGGCGACGAGACGGTCACGTATTTCCTCGGCCACCGTCCCCGGGACCCGCTCTCCAAGCCGTTGGTGCGAAGTTGGGGCTGCTTATCCGCGGCTGTTGTGGGCGTGGGGCTTTAACAAGTACCGCGCTCGTTCCAAGGATGCTGGGCAGCGTTACGCGCGTCTCTCTAGGCTGTGGCCGCGGAACGTCCCGGTGTGCGGTGGCCGTGGGAATTCCCTTCCCGATCACCCGACTCTCAAGCCGTTGGGCGCGTTGGCGGCTGCTTTATCCGCTTGGTCTCACGGGCTGTGCGGGCCTTATAAACAGGATTCCTATCGCGTGCCTAGGAGGTTGGCTGGCAGCCCACCAACGCGCCCATACGGCTTTTTTCGGCGCTACGTATACGGGTCGACGTCCCGATATTCCGGTCCACCGCTGCCGCGGTGAACGCTCCGCTTCCAAGCCGTTTGGGCGCGTTGGGGATGCTTTATCGCTCGCGGTCTTCGGGTGGTGGGGCACCTTATGATCAGGATTTCTGCCCTCTGTTGCGCAAGGTGCTTGGCATGGCCCCGAACGCGCCCAACGGACCCTTGGTCGTGACGTCACGAGCAGCGGTGGCCTCGCTGCCTGTGATCGCAAGATGCGAGGCTCTGGATTAGACGTGGTCCTGGTGCAGGACCGCCGAGCTTTGGTATTTGTCGACTGGAGATGTCATGTACGCCGTGGGCGTAGCTGCAGTTGTCGCAGTTGTCTGGTCGCTCATAGACACATGGTGCTGGCTGTCTTCCCGCCTCATCCACAAGTATATATGCGTCTGCTTGTGCGCCGCTTCGCGCGAGGCCTGGCCTTCGTCGTTCAGAGCTGAGTCGGCAGAATGAGCCCCCGAATGATTGTCTGCGTTTGCTCCCCCTCGAGCGGCCTGTCCCCTTCGAGATCCGCCGCGTTCCCGCACGGCTTGTTAGCGTGTGACCTTCTGAGATTCCCACCGCGTCCCCCGACGCGCATGTTGACTTGTCCCTTCGAGATCCTTCGCGTCCCCCAGCGGCGTATGTTGCGATGTACACCCTTCGAGATCCATTTCGCGTCCTTGACGGTTGCGGTGCACGATCTTCTCTGGGTTGTTTTACACTTGCACTCGTGGCAGTGTTTCGCTCGTTCGGGATTGTTGTTCGGCTGTACGCCGAGAGTACGCATGAGCGGATTAAGTGGGCGGTCCGTGGTCGACAGGCGCCGTGCTTGTCGCACCGAAACTGTCGGCCTGCTGACCCCGATTCACTCTCGGTACCATTATGGCCATGGGTGCCTTGCGGCGAGGAGGGGTTCCTGTGCTCGCGTACCTCTTCGGTTTGGATTTGGAATGTGAAGCTCGTCCCTCTCCGTCGCGCGGCCTCCCGCCGGGGGCGCGCGTGTGTATGCGAATCCTAGCAGCGGCGCCCGTGTTCTCGAGGCGAGAGGCGAGAATCCCGCCGAACTCGGCCCAACGTGACAGAGGTTCGACTCGTGTCTTTCGGATGCGGAATGCGATGCCGGCGCGGGGGCCTCCGCCCCTGCGACCGTCCGTTCGAGCCGCTCGTGCTCGATAAGAACGACTTCCTCGCCGTCTCGGCCCCTCGTCTCATCGGCGTCGGGGATCGTGCGGGTCGTGGTGT
>JAQIZT010000102.1:0-41476 GCA_029228515.1 Populus alba x Populus x berolinensis | reverse complement strand
TCGCCGACCCGGCGGTAGAGCCGGCGCAGCACCTCGACGGCGCGGTGTGCCACCGGCGGCCCGGAGATGCCGCCGGGCCCCAGCTCGTCGACTCCCGGGGTGCGCAGACCCTCTCGCGACACCGTGGTGTTGGTCGCGACAATGCCGGCCAGTCCCAGCTCGACGGCCAGGTCCGCGATGTCGTCGACGTCGGAATCGCTGAGATCCGGGGCGATCTTGACCAGCACCGGCACCGACGTCTCGGCGAGCACCGCGGCCAGGATGGGCCGCAACGATTCGACCGCCTGCAGATCGCGCAACCCCGGCGTGTTCGGCGAGCTGACGTTGACCACCAGATACGACGCCAGCGGGCCGACCAGCCGCGCGCTGGCCCGGTAGTCGTCGACGGCCTCGGCGGCCGGCGTGACCTTGGTCTTGCCGATGTTCACCCCGATCGGCACGTCCGGCTGATGGCGGGCCAGACGGGTGGCCAGCTCGCCGGCACCGTGATTGTTGAACCCCATCCGATTCAGCAGCGCCCGATCCTGGGGCAGCCGGAACAGGCGCGGTGCCGGGTTGCCGGGCTGCGGGTGCGCGGTCACGGTGCCGACCTCGGCATACCCGAAACCCAAGGCGCCCCAGGTGCGCAGCCCCATGCCGTCCTTGTCGAAGCCGGCGGCCAGCCCCAGCGGCGCGGGGAAGTGCACGCCGAACACCGTGCTGGCCAACACCGGATCACTCGGCCCGAGTAGCCGGTGCAGCAGCCGGCGCGGCACCCCGACGGCGGTCGCGACGCGCAGCGCGGTGAAAACCAGCGTGTGAATCCGCTCGGGCGGGATCAAGAAGAACAGGCGGCGCGCCAGACCGTACAGACCGTTTTCCACCGTCACAGTTCCGGCTGATCGGGCCGTCGGTCACTGATGCGAGTTTTCTTGCGGCGCAACAACACCCGTCTGCTGCCGTCGTTGTACAACCGCACCCGGGTAAGCTCCCAGCCACGGTATTCGGCCTCGATGGACAGCCGGATGGAGGCGCTGAGCCTGGTCACCTCCGGGGGCAGGCGCAGCGGAACCCATTCGTAGTCGTCGGACATGTCCGCGACCCAGCCCGCCGGTAGGCGACTCCACCGCGGCGCCGTCAACGCGTTCCCGCCGCGCGCTCGATGACCTGGACCCCCGCACCGGACCCCGACACCACGTACAAGGTGTTCGATGCCTCGTCAAAGGCCAACGAGTTGGGTTGCTGCACAGTTGGGTAACGCACCTTTTCGACGGGAATTCCGGTTGATAAATCGTAACCAATAACCATATTCGATGCGGTTTGTGACACCCAGGCCAAATCCCGAGAGCCGGCCAGTCCGTACGGGGCTTGGCGCACCGGGTAGGCCTGCCGCAGGATCAGCGGGTCGACTCCATACACCAGCAGTTCGTCGCCGCGGGTGTCGGCCACCAGGACCCGGCCTACCGGATCGGCGGCCATCGTGGTCGCGCCCGCGCCGGCCCGCAGCGACTGTGCGACCCGGCCGTCGGCGCCGATCGTCGTCACCGAGGTCTGTCCGCGATCCAGAACCACCGTCGTATTTCCTTGTGTCACAAGCCCATCAACCCGGGCGAAAACCTTCGTCCGGTTCTGCACCGTCGCAGTGTCCGCGCTCGCAGCGCCGACGGTGTACACGGCACCGTCGGCGCTGCCCAGCATCAGCTTGCCGTCCGCCCGGCGCGCGATCGCGGTGAAGTCCACGCCGGCTGAATCGGCGACGTTTACCTGCGTGGTGTGGCCGCCAGTCAGATCCAGCACGACGTAGCCGCCGCGGGCGGCGAGGTAGGCCGTGCCGTGGCCGTCGCTGGTCAGCGCGGTCGCCGGGCCCGGCAGCCCGATCACCCGCGGCGCGAGCTGCCCGGGGCCGAACACCGCGACACTGGCGGCCGCCCCCGGACCGGCGCCGGGGGTCAACACCGCCAGCTGGTGGGTGCCGTCGTCGAAGACCGTCGCCGCGACGTGAGCGGCCAGGGGCCGCACCGTGCCGGCCGGATTCTGCGAGACCGGCGGCGACTGGGCGGGATACGCGGATTCGATGGTGGGCGGGGCGCTATCGAGCGGATTCGATGAACAACCAGCGACTAACGCCAGCAAAGTGACCAATCTAACAAAAGATCGTTGAGCTGTTCGTTTCTTGGTCTTACGACGTGATAGCAACAACCAACCTTGAATCGGGGGACATGGATACAAATTCTAAGGAACGGCTCCGCATCCAATCGGGCCATGTTGCCGACATGCGCCCGTACTGGAGAGGTATGGTCGGATTATGACCGTCATCGCTGACCGGCATACCGCACACAAAGAGTTTGCTTTCGAAGACATTTCGACCGGCATCTTTGCGAGCGGATACGGACAAGTTGGTGACGGACGCAGTTTTTCGTTCCACATCGAGCATCGCTCGCTCATCGTCGAAATTTACCGGCCGCGTCTTGCCGGGCCCGTTCCGCAGGCCGAGGACGTGGTCGCGACGGCGGTGCGCGGTCTGGTCGACATCGACCTCACCGACGAGCGCAGTTTGACCGCGGCGGTGCGCGACTCGGTCGCGGCGGCGGTGCCCGTCTCTCGCTAGTCACTTCCGGGCGCGGCGAATCGCACCGGGTACGGTCGTCGTCGTGACACAAACGGCGGCCGCGACGTGACTGTGATCCTGTTGCGCCACGGCCGGTCGACCTCGAACACCGCGGGCGTCCTGGCCGGCCGTTCCGAGGGCGTCGACCTCGACGACAAGGGCCGCGAGCAGGCTATGGGCCTGATCGACCGGATCGGCGACCTGCCGATCCGCGCGATGATCACCTCGCCGTTGCTGCGCTGCCGGAACACGGTCGCGCCGCTGGCCGAGGCGCTGTGCCTGGAGCCATTCGTCGAGGACCGGCTCGCCGAGGTGGACTACGGAGAATGGACCGGCCGCAAGATCGGCGAGCTGGGCAAGGAGCCGCTGTGGCGGGTCGTTCAGGCGCACCCCAGCGCGGCGGTGTTTCCCGGTGGCGAGGGGCTGGCCCAGGTGCAGACGCGCGCGGTGGCCGCGGTGCGGGAACACGACCGGCGGCTGAGCGAGGAGCACGGCGGTGATGTGCTGTGGGTGGCTTGCACTCACGGTGATGTCATCAAGTCGCTGATCGCCGACGCCTACGGCATGCATCTGGACGGCTTCCAGCGCGTCACCGCCGACCCGGCGTCGGTGAGCGTCATCCGGTACACCCCGTTGCGGCCGTTCGTGTTACACGTCAACCACACCGGTCGACGGCTGGCCGCGGCGCTGCGGGCCGGTCCGCCACCCCAGACGGGCGACGAGAGCGACAAATCAGAAGAGCCGCAACAACAACCGGCCGAAGCGGAGCCGTCGAGCGACGCGGTCGTCGGGGGATCCACAGACTAAGTCGGTCGCGGCAACCGAATCGAATCGCCTTGCGACGGCAACAGCCGGTATTTTGGAGGTGCCATGGCTCGCGCAATCCATGTATTCCGCACTCCCGACCGCTTCGTGGCCGGGACCGTCGGTCACCCCGGAAATCGGACCTTCTACATCCAAGCGGTGGGCGATTCCCGGGTGGTGTCGGTGGTCCTGGAGAAGCAACAGGTCGCGGTGCTCGCCGAACGCATCGGCGCGCTGTTGCTCGAGGTGAACCGCCGGTTCGGTACGCCGGTCCCGCCGGAGCCGTCCGAGGTCGACGACCTCAACCCGCTCATCACGCCCGTCGACGCGGAGTTCCGGGTCGGGACCATGGGCCTGGGCTGGGACTCGGAGGCCCAGACCGTCGTGGTCGAACTGCTGGCCGTCACCGACGCCGAGTTCGACGCCTCGGTGGTGCTCGACGACACCGACGAAGGCCCCGACGCGGTCCGGGTGTTCTTGACCCCGGAGTCGGCGCGGCAGTTCGCCACCCGCTCCAATCGCGTGATCTCGGCGGGACGCCCGCCATGTCCGCTGTGCGACGAACCGCTGGACCCTGAGGGCCACATTTGCGCGCGCTCCAACGGTTATAAGCGCGGCGCGCTGCTCGGGTCCAACGATGACCCCACTGAATAACCAGAATGACGATCGCGAGGTCCTGCGCGACGGCGAGCTGACCGTTCTCGGACGGATCCGCTCGGCCAGTAACGCCACGTTCCTGTGCGAGGCCACATTGGGCGACTCCACCGTGCACTGCGTCTACAAGCCGATCTCCGGCGAGCAGCCGCTGTGGGACTTCCCGGACGGGACGCTGGCCGGCCGCGAGCTTGCCGCGTACCAGGTGTCGGCACAGCTGGGCTGGAACCTGGTGCCCTACACCATCATTCGTCACGGTCCGGCGGGACCGGGCATGCTGCAGCTGTGGGTGAAGCAGCCCGGCGACGAGGTGGACAGCGATCCGCGGCCGGGGCCGGATCTGGTGGACCTGTTTCCCGCCGGTCGGCAGCAGCCGGGTTATCTGCCGGTACTGCGCGCCCAGGACTACCGCGGCGACGAGGTCGTTCTGATGCACGCCGACGACATTCGCCTGTGGCGGATGGCGGTGTTCGACGTGCTGATCAACAACGCCGACCGCAAGGGCGGGCACGTGCTGCGCGATCTCGAGGGCCACATCTACGGCGTCGACCACGGAGTGTGCCTGCACGTCGAGAACAAGCTGCGCACGGTGTTGTGGGGCTGGGCCGGCAAGCCGATCGACGATCAGACGTGCAAGGCCATTGCCGGCCTGTGCGACGCGCTGGGCGATGAATTCGGCGATGCGCTGGCTGGCCAGATCACCCGCACCGAGATCGCGGCGCTGGGCATGCGGGCGCACGCGCTGCTGGACAACCCGGTGATGCCCGTCCCCAATCGGCATCGCCCCATTCCCTGGCCCGCCTTTTAGGGTCCGGCATCGCCGTCGGCGATACTGAAACGGTGCGCCCGGCCTCTCAAGACCAATCGGAGGAGATGACTGACGCCGAATTGGCCGCCGATCTCGCCGCCGACGCCGGGGAGCTGCTGCTGAAAGTCCGCGAGGAGGTCGGCTTCGGTCATCCGTGGATGCTGGGCGACGCGGGTGACAGCCTGGCCAACGAGCTGATCCTGCGGCGGCTGCGGGCCGAGCGCCCCGACGATGCCGTGCTCAGCGAGGAAGCCTACGACGATCTGAAGCGGCTCAAGCACGACCGGGTGTGGATCATCGACCCGGTCGACGGCACCCGCGAGTTCTCCACCCCGGGGCGTGACGACTGGGCGGTACACATCGCGCTGTGGCAGCGTCCCGTCGATGGCCGGCGCGAAATCACCGATGCGGCAGTCTCTTTGCCGGCGCGGGACAACATCGTGTATCGCAGCGACACCGTGAACGACAGCCAGGCGCGGGTCGGCATTCCGCACCCGCTGCGCATCGCCGTCAGCGCCACCCGGCCACCGGCCGTGCTGCACCGCATCCGGCAGTCGCTGGCGATCCAGCCGGTGGGGATCGGTTCGGCGGGCGCCAAGGCGATGGCCATCATCGACGGCGACGTCGACGCCTATCTGCACGCCGGCGGTCAATGGGAGTGGGATTCGGCGGCGCCGGCCGGGGTGGTGATGGCGGCGGGGATGCACGCGTCGCGGCTGGACGGCTCGCCGATGCGCTACAACCAGGAAGACCCGTACCTGCCCGACTTCGTCATGTGCCGTGCGGAGGTAGCGCCGATCCTGCTCGCGGCCATCCGCGACGCGTGGCGCTGACCGCCCCGCCTAGGCCGATTGCCCGCCTCCTCAGCCGCCCGCTGCGCGGGCCGCATCGTCACCGGGCCTAAAGTCGACAGCATGCAGTCGTGGTCTCCCGCAGAGGTTCCGGTGGTGCCCGGACGCGGCCCGGAGCTACGGCTTTACGACACCTCCGACCGCCAGGTCCGTCCGGTGGCGGCCGGGAAGACCGCAACCATGTACGTCTGCGGGATCACTCCGTACGACGCCACGCACCTGGGCCACGCGGCCACCTATCTCGCGTTCGACCTGATTCACCGGCTGTGGCTGGATCTGGGGCACGACGTGCACTACGTGCAGAACGTCACCGACGTCGACGACCCGCTGTTCGAGCGGGCCGCGCGCGACGGCATCGACTGGCGTGAGCTCGGCGATCGCGAGGTGCAGTTGTTCCGCGAGGACATGGCCGCGCTGCGGGTGTTGCCGCCGCGCGAGTATGTCGGCGCGACCGAAGCCATTCCCGAAGTGGTGGAGCTCGTCGAAAAGATGCTGGCGTCGGGGGCCGCGTACGTCGTCGACCCGGAAATTGGGGAATATCCGGACGTCTACTACCGCGCGGATGCCACGCCGCAGTTCGGCTACGAGTCGGGCTATGACCGCGACACCATGCTGCGGCTGTTCGCCGAGCGCGGCGGCGACCCCGACCGCGCCGGCAAGACCGATCAACTCGACGCGCTGCTGTGGCGGGCCGAGCGGCCCGGGGAGCCCAGCTGGGCTTCACCGTTCGGCGCCGGGCGGCCCGGTTGGCACGTCGAGTGCGCGGCGATCGCACTCAGCCGCATCGGCAGTGGCCTAGACATTCAGGGCGGCGGCCGCGACCTGATCTTCCCGCATCACGAATTCACTGCCGCGCACGCCGAATGTGTAAGGGGCGAAAGGCGATTCGCCCGGCACTATGTGCATGCCGGGATGATCGGCTGGGACGGGCACAAGATGTCGAAGAGCCGCGGCAACCTGGTGCTGGTGTCGGTGCTGCGCGCGCAAGGCGCCTCGCCGGCTGCCATTCGGCTCGGCCTGCTGGCCGGGCACTACCGCGCGGACCGGTCCTGGAGCCAGCAGCTGCTCGACGAGTCCGCCGCGCGGCTGCAGCGCTGGCGCACCGCGACGATGCTGCCCGCCGGCCCGGACGCCACCGACGTCATCGCCCGGGTGCGCAAGTACCTGGCCGACGACCTGGACACTCCCAAAGCGATTGCAGCACTTGACGGTTGGACCACAGACGCACTCGAGTACGGCGGACACGACGAGGGTGCGCCGAAGTCAGTGGCCACCGCAATCGATGCGCTGCTCGGCGTGGAACTGTAATCGCTGTGAAAGGTAGTTGACGGCCATGACATCGGTGCAGGGCAAAGTCGTTCTCATCACCGGGGGTGCCCGGGGAATCGGCGCCGAGGTCGCCCGCCGGCTGCGTCACAAGGGCGCCAAACTCGTGCTGACCGATCTCGACAGGGCCGCGCTGGACACCCTGGCCGCCGAGCTCGGCGGCGACGAGCACGTGCTGACGGCCGTCGCCGACGTGCGTGACCTGCCCGCCATGCAGGCCGTCGTCGACAACGCGGTGCAACGCTTCGGCGGCCTCGACGTTGCCGTGGCCAATGCCGGCATCGCCAGCTACGGCTCGGTGCTGCAGGTCGACCCGGAGGCATTCAAGCGGGTGCTGGATGTCAACCTGCTCGGCGTCTTTCACACCGCGCGCGCGGCGCTGCCCGCGCTGATCGACCGCCGCGGTTACCTCCTGATCGTGTCGTCTCTCGCGGCGTTCGCGGCGGCCCCGGGAATGGCGTCCTACGACATGTCGAAGGCCGGCAACGAGCACTTGGCCAACGCGCTGCGACTCGAGGTCGCTCATCGCGGCGTCGGCATCGGGGTGGCGCACATGTCGTGGATCGACACGGCTCTGGTGCGCGACACCAAGGCCGACCTGCCCGCGTTCACCACGCTGCTCAAGAAACTGCCGTGGCCGTTGAGCAAGACCACCGACGTGGACAGCTGCGCGACCGCCTTCGTCAAGGGCATCGAGGGCCGCAAGGACCGGGTCTACTGCCCGGGCTGGGTGGTCGCGTTCCGCTGGCTCAAGCCGGTGCTGTCCACCCGCGTCGGCGAACTCCCGATTCGCAGAACCACCGCGGAACTGATGCCCCAGATGGACGCCGAGGTTGCCGCGCTTGGCCGTTCCACCAGCGCCTACAACCAGGAGTTGGGCCAGCCCTAGCGCCCGCTCACCAGTGCGTGGCGGAAGCCGCGACCCGCTTGCGCACCACGAACCAACCCACCACCAGCGCCGGACCGATCACCAGTAACGAGCCAACGGTAAAGATGCCGACTGGTTTATCGAAGGCCATCAGCACCACGACGCAGACCAAGAACACCAAGGTGAGGTAGCCGCTGTAGGGGGTGAACGGCATCTGGAATCGCGGGCGCTCCAGGATCCCGGCCTGGGTCTTCTTGTAGAACCGAAGCTGGCACAACACGATCATGGCCCAGGACGCGACGATGCCCAGCGAGGCGCTGTGCAGCACGATCTCGAACGCTTTACCGGGATTGAAGGCGTTGAGCGCGACGCCGAAAAGACAGATGACGGCGGTCATCGCGATTCCGCCGAAGGGCACGCCACGTTTGGTCATCCGTTTCGCGAACTGGGGGCCGCTGCCGCTCATCGCGAGGGAGTGCATGATGCGGCCCGTCGAATACAGTCCCGCGTTCAGGCTGGAGAGCGCCGCGGTGAGGACCACGATGTTCATCAAATCGCCGGCACCGTGGAAGCCGATGCTGGAGAAGAACGTGACGAACGGGCTCTCGCCGGCCTTGAATGCCGTGTAGGGCAACATCACCCCCAGCAGGGCGACCGAACCGACGTAAAACACCGCGACTCGCGCGATCACCGAGTTGATCGCCCGCGGCATGATCTTCTCGGGCTCGGCGGTCTCGCCGGCCGCGATACCCACCAATTCGACTGCGGCATAAGCGAATACGACCCCTGAGGTGGTCACCAACAGTGCCACCGCGCCGGCCGGGAACAGGCCGCCATGGTCGGACCAGATGCCGGGCCCGGTGTCGTGCCCCTGGATTTGAAATCGCCCGGCCAGGAACACAAGCGCGATGATCAGAAAGGCGACGAGCGCGAACACCTTGATCAGCGCCGCCCAAAACTCGAGCTCACCGAACCACTCGACGGAGATCAGGTTCATCGACAACACCACCACGAGGGCTACCAGCGCGAGAACCCATTGGGGGACAACCGCGAACGTCGTCCAGTGGCGCAGGTAGGTGGCGATCGCGGTGGTGTCGACGATCGACGTCATCGCCCAGTTCAGGAAGTACATCCAGCCCACGACGTAGGCGGCCTTCTCGCCGAAGAACTCGCGCGCATAGGACACGAACGAACCCGACGACGGGCGGTGCAGCACCAGCTCGCCCAACGCGCGCAGAATCAGGAAGACGAAGACGCCACACACCCCGTACACGATGAACAGCCCGGGCCCGGCGTTGGCCAGACGCCCGCCGGCGCCCAGGAACAGGCCGGTTCCGATCGCGCCGCCGATCGCGATCATCTGCAGCTGGCGAGGTTTCAGTCCCTTGTGATATCCGGCTTCCTCGTTGAGAATCGCCGGCGGGACATCGGGTTGAGGCGTGTCAGGCAGGGCGGTCATCGAGGTCCAATCGTCGTCGTTCGCCCAACCTGCGGGAAGGCCCCGAATTGCCAAGACCGGGGACGGTTAATCCGGTTGGTTTGCCAGCGATCTTTTCGCAGTCGGCCTCCGACGGCAACAGGACAAGACCGTCAATTACTTCCCGAATCCCGGGCGGCGGCGGCGCAGGTAGCGCTCGAACTCGGCGGCCAGGGCGTCGCCGTCGATCTTGCCCAGGGCTTCGTTCACATCGACCTCCGCGTCGCCGCGTTGCTCCAGCGACAGCACGTATTCGGCCAAGTCCTCGTCCTCGGTGGCCATCTCGGTGACCGCCAGCTCCCACTCCTCGGCCTGGGCGGGCATATCGGCCAGCGGAACCTCGATATCCAGCACGTCTTCGACACGGCGCAGCAGCGCCACCGTCGCCTTCGGGTTCGGCGGGTGCGACACGTAGTGCGGCACCGCGGCCCAGAACGTCACCGCCGGGATCCCGGCGGCCACGCAGGCGTCCTGGAACACCCCCGCGATCCCGGTCGGTCCTTCGTAGCGGGTCTCCTGCAGGCCGAACCGCTCCGCCGACTCGGGCGAGTAGGCCGCGCCGGATACCGGGACCGGCCGCGTGTGCGGGGTGTCGGCCAGCAGCGCGCCGAGGATCACCACCGTGTCGACGTTGAGTTTGTCGGCGATGGCCACCAGCTCGGCGCAGAACGTGCGCCAGCGCATGTTGGGCTCGACGCCGTGCATCAACACGATGTCGCGGTCGCTGCCGGGCGGCCGGCAGTGGGTGATCCGCATCGCCGGCCACACCAGTTCGCGGGTCACCCCGTCGACCTGACGGATGACCGGGCGGTTCACCTGGTAGTCGTAATACGCCTCGTCGTCGATCTCGACGATCGGGTGGGCTTCCCAGATCGCGTCGAGGTGTTCCAGCGCATCGCTGGCCGCGTCACCGGCGTCGTTCCAGCCCTCGAACGCCGCCACAACAATCGTGTTGTGTAGGTCGGGCAGCGATGAGGCTTCCGGGCCACGATCGGGCGGAGTCACAGAATCAGCCTAAGGCCTGCCCGCCCGGCGACGACTCCCAGCCGCGCGGTCGGCCGGCGCACCTGGGCATTTGCCTAGGCCGACTATCCTTGCGGCGTGGCTGCTACCAGCGAACACGACCTCGTCATGGGCCTCCTCGACGCGGTCGACACGAAATACGCTTGGCAGCAAACTGGTTAACATTGGTAATTACTACTGTGCCGACACGATCCGCGATCACCGAGTGGTCCGGTCGAGCTGGGCGTCCAGACGTCGGGGGAGGACGTAGACTTTTCTGGTCGAGAGGCGTTGCAACGGTTCGCCGGGTTCCCGCCGGTCACCGCCACGCTCGGCAGAGTCAAGGACGCCTTCCGCTATGGAAGGAACGTACGTGAACGACGCCGAGACGACGGCCTTCGCGCCGAACATCCGCCCCGACTGCACGGACGAACTGACGGCGGCGCTGCGCCAGCGGATCATGGTGATCGACGGCGCGATGGGCACGGCGATCCAGCGGGACCGGCCGGACGAGGCCGGCTACCGCGGCGACCGGTTCACCGAGTGGCCGACGGCTCTTCAGGGCAACAACGACCTGCTCACGCTGACGCAGCCGCAGATCATCGAGGGTATCCACCGCGAGTACCTCGATGCGGGCGCCGACATCCTCGAGACCAACACGTTCAACGCGAACGCGATCTCGCTCTCCGACTACGACATGGCCGACCTCAGCTACGAGCTGAACTACGCCGGCGCCGCCCTGGCTCGCAAGGCCGCCGACGAGTACAGCACCCCGGAGAAACCCCGCTACGTCGCCGGCGCCATCGGACCGACGACCCGGACCGCGTCGATCTCGCCGGACGTCAACGACCCCGGGGCCCGCAACGTCTCCTACGACCAGCTCGTGGCCGCTTACCTCGAATCCGCCAACGGCCTGGTCGACGGGGGCGCCGACCTGCTGATCGTCGAGACGATCTTCGACTCGTTGAACGCCAAGGCGGCCGTGTTCGCCGTCGAGACGCTGTTCGAGGAGCGCGGCCGCCGCTGGCCGTTGATCATCTCGGGCACGATCACCGATGCTTCGGGGCGCACGCTGTCCGGCCAGGTCACCGAGGCATTCTGGAATGCGATCAGGCACGCGAAGCCGCTCGCGGTGGGCCTCAACTGCGCCCTGGGTGCGCCGGAGATGCGGCCCTACATCGCCGAGGTGTCGCGGATCGCGGACACCTTCGTGTCCTGCTACCCGAATGCCGGTCTGCCCAACGCCTTTGGCGAGTACGACGAGTCCCCTGAGCGTCAGGCCGGCTACATCGCCGACTTCGCCGAGGCCGGCCTGGTCAACCTGGTCGGTGGCTGCTGCGAACGGCGCCGCCGCACATCGCCGAAATCGCCCAGGTCGTCGAGGGCAAGACTCCCCGCGAGCTGCCGCAGATCCCGGTGGCCACCCGGCTGTCGGGTCTGGAGCCGCTGAACATCACCGACGACTCCCTGTTCGTGAACATCGGCGAGCGCACCAACATCACCGGCTCGGCCCGGTTCCGCAACCTGATCAAGGCCGAGGACTACGACACCGCACTGTCGGTCGCCCTGCAGCAGGTCGAGGTCGGTGCGCAGGTCATCGACATCAACATGGACGAGGGCATGATCGACGGCGTCGCCGCGATGGATCGGTTCACCAAGCTGATCGCGGCCGAGCCGGACATCAGCCGCGTCCCGGTGATGATCGACTCCTCCAAGTGGGAGGTCATCGAGGCGGGCCTGAAGAACGTGCAGGGCAAGCCGATCGTCAACTCGATCTCCATGAAGGAGGGCGAGGAGAAGTTCATCCGGGAGGCACGGCTGTGCCGCAAGTACGGCGCGGCCGTCGTCGTGATGGCCTTCGACGAGCAGGGGCAGGCCGACAACCTGGAGCGCCGCAAGGAGATCTGTGGGCGCGCCTACCGGATCCTGACCGAAGAGGTCGGCTTCCCGGCCGAGGACATCATCTTCGACCCGAACTGCTTCGCGCTGGCGACCGGTATCGAGGAGCACGCGACCTACGGGATCGACTTCATCGAGGCCTGCGCCTGGATCAAGGAGAACCTGCCCGGGGTGCACATCTCCGGCGGCATCTCGAACGTGTCGTTCTCGTTCCGGGGCAACAACCCTGTCCGCGAGGCGATCCACGCGGTGTTCCTGTTCCACGCCATCAAGGCCGGCCTGGACATGGGCATCGTCAACGCCGGTGCCCTGGTGCCCTACGACTCGATCGACCCCGAGCTGCGGGAGCGGATCGAGGATGTCGTGCTGAACCGCCGCGAGGATGCGGCCGAGAGGCTGCTGGAGATCGCCGAACGGTTCAACAGCTCGGAGAAGTCTGAGGACCCGGCGGTGGCCGAGTGGCGCAGCCTGCCGGTCCGCGAGCGGATCACGCACGCCCTCGTCAAGGGCATCGACGCTCACGTCGACGATGACACCGAGGAGTTGCGGGCCGAGATCGCCGAAGCGGGCGGTCGCCCGATCGAGGTGATCGAGGGTCCGCTGATGGACGGCATGAACGTCGTCGGTGACCTGTTCGGCTCGGGCAAGATGTTTTTGCCCCAGGTGGTGAAGTCAGCCCGGGTGATGAAGAAGGCCGTGGCGTACCTGCTGCCGTTCATCGAGGCGGAAAAGGCGGAGCCCTTGCCCGGCGAGGCTGTGAAGAAGGACACCAACGGCACCATCGTGATGGCGACCGTGAAGGGCGACGTCCACGACATCGGCAAGAACATCGTCGGGGTCGTCTTGCAGTGCAACAACTTCGAAGTGATCGACCTCGGTGTGATGGTGCCCGCCGAAAAGATCCTGGCCGCGGCCAAGGAGCACGACGCCGACATCATCGGGCTGTCCGGACTGATCACCCCCTCCCTGGACGAGATGTCCAACTTCGCCGTCGAAATGGAACGTGAGGGCCTCGAGATCCCGCTGCTGATCGGTGGCGCGACCACCTCGCGGGCTCACACGGCCGTGAAGATATCGCCGCGCCGGACGGGTCCGGTGGTGTGGGTCAAGGACGCGTCCCGCTCGGTGCCGGTCGCCGCGGCGTTGCTCGACGACAAGCAGCGTCCGGCCCTGCTGGAGGCCACCGAGAAGGATTACGCAGCTCTTCGCGAGCGGCACTCCCAGAAGAACGAGCGGCCGATGCTGACGCTGGAGAAGGCCCGCGCGAACCGGACGCCGATCGACTGGGACGGCTACACGCCGCCGGTGCCCGCCCAGGGCCTCGGCGTCCGGGATTTCCACGACTACGACCTCGCCGAGTTGCGCGAATACATCGACTGGCAGCCGTTTTTCAACGCCTGGGAGATGAAGGGCCGATTCCCCGACATCCTGAACAACCCCACCTCTGGCGAGGCCGCGCGCAAGCTGTACGACGACGCCCAGGAGATGCTCGACACCGCGATCAAGGAGAAGTGGCTGACGGCCAACGGGGTGATCGGGTTCTTCCCGGCCAACGCGGTCGGTGACGACATCGAGGTCTACACCGACGACACCCGTACCGAGGTGCTGACCACGTTGCGCAACCTGCGCCAGCAGGGCGAGCACCGCGACGGCATCCCGAACCGC
The DNA here is from genome assembly GCA_029228515.1 of Populus alba x Populus x berolinensis. NCBI lineage: Eukaryota > Viridiplantae > Streptophyta > Magnoliopsida > Malpighiales > Salicaceae > Populus > Populus alba x Populus x berolinensis. Next base: position 27,535 of record JAQIZT010000102.1, on the reverse strand, counting down.
TCGCTGGGTGATTTCATCGCCCCCAAAGAAACGGGCCTCCGGGACTACGTCGGCGCATTCGCCGTCACCGCGGGGCTTGGCGGCGGTGAGAAGATCGCGGAGTTCAAGGCGGCCAACGACGACTACAGCGCGATCCTGCTGGAGTCGCTCGCCGACCGGCTGGCGGAGGCGTTCGCCGAACGGATGCACCAGCGGGTCCGCAAGGAGTTCTGGGGATTCCAGCCGGACGAGCAGCTGGACAACGAGGCACTCATCGGTGAGAAGTACGTGGGAATCCGTCCGGCCCCCGGCTACCCGGCTTGCCCGGAGCACACCGAGAAGGTGACGCTCTTCGAATTGCTGGACGTCACGCAGCGCTCCGGCATCGAGCTGACCGAGTCGATGGCGATGTGGCCGGGTGCCGCCGTCAGCGGCTGGTATTTCTCACACCCGCAGTCGCAGTATTTCGTGATCGGCCGGTTGGCCCAGGACCAGGTCGCCGACTATGCCAAGCGCAAGGGCTGGACCCTGGCCGAAGCCGAGCGCTGGCTCGGCCCCAACCTCGGCTACAACCCGGAGGACTGAGGCCGGGTACTTCAACGATTAAGCTCAAGGGGGCATTCAGGGGAGGGGTGTTCGTGCTGGAGCGAGAGTTGAACCGCATCGCCGATATTGCCGTGGCGGCCGTGAACGTCACGGTCCTGCATGTCCGGCGCATCGTGGGAGCGCTGTCCACCGCGGTCGGCCGAGTCAACCGCGAAGTCGGCGATTTGGCCTGGGACTACAACGAATTGGCGGGAAGCGTGCGCTGGTCCGCCCACCGCAAGACGACGGCCGCGGACGATCAGCACCAGCGTGTGCAAAGCGAGCACATTGCCGACGTGATCTCGATCGACCTGCGTCGCCGTCAGGCGAACTGAAAATCTCGGCGGTTCAGCTTTCGGCGGCAGCCTGAAAAACGGCGGCGATCTCGGCGACTCGTGGGTCGACCCGCAGCTGCTCGAGCGTCTTCGGCAGCGGTAGCCGCCAATTGGGGTATTCGTCGATGGTGCCGGGCAAGTTGGGCTGGCGCGGCTCGGCGACGATGTCGTACGGCGAGATCAGCTTCAACCGGCTCGGGGTTGCCGCCAAGAAGCGATGCATGGCCGAGATGATCGTGGCCTCGTCCGGATCGGCCGGCAATAGCCCTTCGGCACGTAACAACGCCAGCCACTCCGCTTTTTCCTTGTCGGCCGCGGATTGTTCGGCCGGCACGTCCTTGAGAAGGTCGAGTTCCGCACGCACGCGCACATGTTCACCCCGCAGAAAACCCGTCGCGGTGGGCAAGTCGTGTGTGGAGAGGCTGGCGGCCACCCGCGTCGGCCATTTCGATGCTGGCAGCAACGGTTGGTCGGGCTCGGATTCGTCGCGGGTGAACCAGGACACGGCGCAGCCCAGCATGCCGTTGGCGCCCAGCGCCTCGGTGACTTCCGCTTCGACGGTGCCCAGGTCCTCGCCGACGACGGTGGCACCCGCCCGGTGGGCTTCCAACGCCAGTACCGCGAGCATGACATCGGCGTCGTAGTGCACGTAGGTGCCTCGGTCGGGGGTGTCGCCGGGCGGGATCCACCACAGCCGCCACAAGCCCGCGACATGGTCGATCCGTAAGCCGTCGGCGTGAACCAGTGTGGCGCACAACATGTCTCGAAACGCGGCGTATCCGGTCTCGGCGAGCCGGTCTGGGCGCCACGGCGGCAATCCCCAGTCTTGGCCGCGCGGGGTGAAGTTGTCCGGAGGTACACCGACGTGGACCCCGGTGGCCAGCATGTCGGCCAGTGCCCATGCGTCGGCGCCGTCCGAGTCGACTCCCACCGGCAGGTCGTGCAGAACGCCCAGCGCCATGCCCGCATCGCGTGCGGTGTTGCGCACTGCGCCGAGCTGCTCCGCGCAGCGCTGCTGGACCCATGCGTGGAAGGCGACCCGGGGCGCCAGCTCCGTGCGGGCCGCGGTCACGGCAGGGCCGTTGACATCTCGTAGGGGTTCGGGCCATTGCGGCCAGCGACCACCGTGCCGCTCGGCAAGTGCGCAATACGTGGCCCAATCGCGCAGCGCGGTGGACGCCCCCGGCTCGTCCAGGGGGTTAGGCCGGCCTTGGGCGCGCCACAGCAATTCCAGCGCGCCGCGCTTGGCGACCCACACGAGATCATGGTCGACGCGCTCGGTATCGGGTGCGACACGCAGCGCATCCACCTCCGTGCGCGTCGCCGGGTCGGCCCGACGGTACGCATCGAGATCCTCGATGCGCAGCGCCAGCGGATTGGCGAATCGTCTGCTGGACGGCGTGTAGGGCGAGGGCTGCACCGGGTGCGTCGGCCCGGGCGCATTCAGCGGGTTGAGCAAGACCGCGCCCGCGCCGTGCTCGGCAGCGGTCCACTCGATGAACTCGCGCAGATCTGCCAAATCGCCGATGCCCCAGGAGCGTCCGGAACGCAGCGCGTAGAGCTGCAGCATCCATCCCCAGGTCGCCGGTGTCTGTGGCACCTGGGGCGGGGCCGCCACCAGGGTCGTCTCCTGGCCGTCGCGGGTATGCAGGCGGTACCAGCCCGGGGACAGATCGGCTGGTAATTCGTCGCGCAGGTTGCTTTCGGCGCCGTCCTCACTGACCAATCCCACCGCACCGGGAAACGGCTGGGTTCGGCCGCCGACCCGGACGGCGACGGTGGGCGCGAGGACTGCTTCGCAGTCGGCCAGCTTGTCCAACTCCCGACGCCGATCCGCATCGGTCGCGGCATCCACCTCGAGCAGCGAAAGGACTTTGACCACGACCTCGGGGTCGACCTCGACCGGTTCGCGTCGTTCATTGCGGTAAAAGGTCGCCACCCCATGGGCTTTGGCGAGTTTACGTAGATCGTCGGGCACCGGAGACACGACCGGGGTGTACCCGCGTGCGCTCCGCTTACACGGACCGCTCCGGCCGGGCGTGTCAGCCCAGCACGGCCGTCAGGTAACCGGATGCCCCGCCGAACGAGGCCAGCTCGTCCTGCGGCACCTGAAAACCGTTGGCGGCGAAGGCCTGCTCGGTCGTGGTGATGTCGACCTGCCAACCGCGATCGGCGAGGTACTCACCGGCGGCGTTGCGATCACCGGTGTAAAACAACTCGGCCAGATTGATCTTCGAACCAATGCGCCGCGACCTCTCGGTGAGCTTATCGGCCCAATCCGCGGGGATGTTGCGGAAATCCATGTGCTCGCAGGCGATCCTGCTGCCCGGCGCCGACAGCGCCGCGACGTTGTCGAACAACCGGTCCTGCGCCTCGGGTGGCAAGTAGACCAGCAGGCCTTCGGCACTCCACGCGGTCGGCTTGGAGGTGTCCAGTCCGGCGTCGACGAGCGCGGCGGGCCAGTCCTCGCGCAGATCGATCGCGACGGTGCGGCGTTCGGCGGGCGGCTGTGCACCCAGGTCGGCCAGCGTGCGGGTCTTGAAGTCGATCACGCCCGGTTGGTCGATCTCGTAGACCACGGTGTCAGCCGGCCACGGCAGCCGGTAGGCCCGGGTGTCCAGGCCGGACGCCAGAATCACGGCCTGCCGCACGCCCGCGTCGGTGGCTTGCAGGAAAAACTCGTCGAAGTACCGGGTGCGCACGGTGATCTGCTCGATCACGGCCTGCCGGTTCATCACCGGATCGTCGGTGTCGCCGAGCTTTCCGTCGATCAGCTTGATGAAGGTGTCGCTGCCCACGGCGCGCACCAGGGGATCGGCCCACGGGTCGTTGAGCCGCGCGTCCGGCCCCTGCGACGCCATCGCGCGCTGCGTCGCGACCGCCGTCGCGGTCGCGCCGACGCTGGACGCCAGATCCCAGGTGTCGTTCTCGGTGCGGGCCATGGGTGTTCCTCCGCGGTGCCTCAGCGTTAGTTAGGTGACTTAACCACCGCCACTGTACGCGGGGACCGGCGGGGCCGCCGACTAGATGCGCAGGACCGGCGCCAACGCCGAGAGCGGGATGTGTGCCTGCACGGTGCCGCCGTCCATGTACCACTGCGGCAGGCCGGGGGAGAAGTTGATCGGCTCGTCGTGGCCGACGGGATAGTCCGGCATGTAGATGATCAACTCGTCGGGGGTCAGCGCCCACGCCTTGTATGCGCCGGAGTACACCTTGTCTGGTGTCCAGCGGTCGGCGATGAAAGGGTAGGTCCCCGGATCGTGCGGCGGCGGTGCCTGATTGAGCGCGGTTTCGATGAAGGGCTGCGCCAGCGGCGGGATCGCGGTCAGCGGATTCGACGTCGTCACATCCGACAGCTGCAGCCGCCGGCCGCTGGCCATGTCGAACGTGAAGGTTCGGTAGGCATTGTTCGGCTTGGGCCCGTCGGCGTGGTAGTCCTCGTGGAACACCGCGCTGAGCAGGTTGGCGTGCCGAAAGATCTCGTAGTTCTCCTCGCCATAGCTGTCGGCGGCCATGTGCGTGTTGGCGTTTCGCCAGTTGTTGACCAGGGTGTGCAGATAGTCGCGCACCACACCACTGGTGACGGGGTTGTCGATCAGCTCGCCGGGCAGCGCGACCTTGATGTCACGGACGGCATTGCGTTCCGAGGTCACCGTGGTGTGGCAGTACTGGCCGTCCCAGTCGCCGCCGAGCTCACCGCAGAACGACGGTGCCGAGGCCCGCGCGATGGCCGCACCGGGAAGCGCCGTCGCGGCGAGCAACAGAAGTGTTGCGCTCAGTCTCTTCAGCATGGCGTGTCTCACCGGCTCAGAGGAGCTGGACTTTGCTGGCCCGCCAGCGGCCGTCGACCTTCTCCATCGTCATCTTGATCCGGCTGCGGTCGATGCGTGGATCGGGCGACTGCGAATTTGCCACGGTTTGGTCGATAAAGACAAGCACCACAACCTTATTCGTGGATGCGGACTGAATCGCCGAATCCACCACCACGCCGTGGGCGCTCGCCTTGTTGTCGATCAGCAGCTGCCGAAGTTGCACGCTGGATTGGGTGTACATGTCTTTGAACTCGCCGGTCGCGCCGTCGAGTACCTGCCGGAAGTTCTCGTCGACCTTGTTGGAGTCGATGCTCGTCAGCACCTGTGCGTAGGTGATCGCGGCCTGTTGAGCCTGCTGGCCCGCCTCCTTCACCTGATGCTCTTGCCACAGCTTCCAGCCGAGCAAGCCGTTAACCGCAAGCGAGGCAATGAGTAACAGCGGCAGTGCGCTGCGGCGCAGATAGCGCCCCCAGGGCCGATTGCGCAGCGGGGTCTTGTCGCCTTTGTCCTTCTTGGCCTTGCGCCCGAACGGGATGTCCTCGTCGGCCTCGTCGGCCGCTTCGCTGTCCTTGACGTCCTCAGCGTCAGCGTCTTTGACGCCGGTGTCCTCGACGTCCTCGACGTCCTCGTCTTTGACGTCGGCGCCCTCGACGTCTTCGGGTTCTGGGCTTGGCGCTTGGGGCATTTCGGCGTCGGCAACTTTCTCGGATGTGGCGGTCACAATCAACTCCTCTGTCAGAGTTTAGGTGGGTCTTAGTGGGGCGGATCGATCGGCAGCGGGGGTCCGCCGTACGGCGTGGGAATTGTGAAGCGGCCCTTGGGTGTTGGGTCGGTTTGGCGCCCCAGGTCCGCTCCCGGCGGCGGACCGGCGGTGTCATCGCCGCCCGGGCGCGGCGCGTTCTTGGCCCCGCGGATCGACACGGCGGGGTCGGTGTCGCGGCAATAGGTGTACATGAACGGCTCGTAGTAGTCCGCGGCCGACGGCGGGTGCGCGGGCGTCCCGTAATCGCACACGTAGCGGGGGTAGAGGTCGGCGATCGCCCAGACTCCTTGGTCGTGGAAGGCGCTCGACACCGCGTCCAACACCGAGCCGCGATAGTCGGGGAACAGCGCGTTGAGCGCCGGCACCCGCTGGTAGAGCAATTGCGACATGGTGGCCATGCTGCCCAGCAGCTGCACCATCGTGTCGGAATTGTCGGAGAACAGTTTGTCGACCGCCGACAGCGTCTGCGGTGTCTGCGTGGTTAGCCGCCGATAGCCGGCTTGCATGCGCGCAATCCCGGACAACGTGCGATTGAGTTCGGTTGCGGTGGCGGCTAATCCGGCGTTCTTATCACTCGCCAGGGTGAGTACCACCCGGCTGGTCTTGATGATACTGGTGGTTTGGGGCAGCACCGAATCGAGCGTCGACAGCAGGAACGTGCCGCCGTCGACGATGGCGGCCAGCTTCGCCGGGCCCTGGGTGCTCAGGCTCAGTTCCTTCTTGATCAGCTCGACCTTGCGGGGATCGACCTGGGCCAGCATCCCGTCGGCGTCACCGAGCAATTGCGCCAGGCTGACCGGAACACTGGTGTGGGCCAGCGCGATCAGGCTGCCGTCATGCAGATACGGCCCGGCATCGGATTCGGCCAGCAAGTCGATGTACTGCTCGCCGGCCGGTGAGAGCGCCGACACGCGCGCGACGCTGTTGGCCGGAATCCGCACCTTCGACGAGATGCTGGCGATCGCATTGACGCCGCTGTCGGTGATCTGCAACGACTCGACGCGGCCGATTCGCACGCCACGCAACGCCACATCCTGATTGGGCAGCAGGCCACCGGAATCCGGTAGCTGCACGGTGACCCGGTAGGACGACGCGAACGGTGCCACCCGCAATGCCCCGATCAGCAGGTAAGCGGTTCCGACCACCAGGGTGAGCACCAGTCCGGCCACCGACAGCCAGACCTGTTGGCGATGCGCGGCCCGCACCACCTTGACCACGACATCGGCGGCTTCGGCGATCATGGCTGCGGTCCCGGTGCTGGCGGTCCCGGCGCGGGCAGGGCAGGACCGGGGGCGATATCGATTTGGCCCGGGATGTTCGGGTCCGGCATGACGGGGACCTGCGGCGAGTTCGGTCCCCGCCCGACGACGCGTTCTTGCAACCGCCACAGGGTGTATTTCAGGGTGCCGACGAGTAGGTTCATGTTGTAGTGGTGCGGCCCGTGCAGCCCGATGTCGCCGGGATATCCGATGTCGGGCAGCGATCCGAGGATCAGCTTGTCGACGCCCACGTGTACCGAAATCGCGCTTCCTGACGTCGATTTGACCAATGGGGGAATCAGCCGGTTGATCGCGTAAAAGCTGGTATCCGGGCTTACCGCAACGTCGTTGGCGGCCCGGGCAATCGTGTTGAGGTCACCGATGACGCTGCGGCCGCTGGTGTCGGTCCCCCCGATCGACGGGAACCTGGCCAGCAACCGGGAGGTGTTGCCCACCTGCACCGCTAGATCCGACAGCTGGGTGGTGTTGTCGGCCAGGGCCGAGGTGGCGGGCCGGGCCGCGGTCATCAGGTCGGTGATGGCGGCGTCTTTGGCGTCGAGTTGGTCTGCGAGGCGGGATAATTCGGTCAACGCGCCCGAAATCTGGCCGGATCTGGCGTCGAGCGTTGCGACCAGTTGGTTGGACTTGCGGATCAGCTCACCGAACGCCTGGCCCTGATCACCGGTGGCCTTGCCGAAACCGTTGATGATGTTGGTGAAATTGCGCACCGCGCCGCCGTTGACCAGGATCGCCGCCGAGCTCAGAACCGATTCGACGGTCGCTGCCGCGGCCGTCGAATCCAGGCCGATGGTGTCGCCGCCCCGCAGCATCGGATCGTCGGCGGGATCGTCGGCGGGGGGCTTGAGCGCTACGAACACGTCGCCCAGCGGTGTGGCGGTGCGCAATTCGGCGGTGCTGCCGCGCGGCAGTCGCACCCCGTTTCTGATCCGTAGCGTGGTGACCGCGGTGTAGTTGCGCGCGACCATCGCTTCGACCTGCCCGACGTCGGCGCCGGCGAGCTTCACCTTCGCGTTCATCGGAAGGTTGAGCGCGTTGGAGAACACCGCGGTCAAGGTGTATCCGCCCGAACCCACCCCCGGCGCCGGAAGAGGCAGGCTGGCAAGACCATTCGTGCCGCATCCGGAGGCGATCAGCACCGTGGCCGACACGGCCAACCCGACGCGGACGCGGGCGGTGATCATTTCTGCCCCATCGCGGCCATGCCGTCCAGCACGTAGGTCAACCCGAAATCCGGTCCGAAGTCCTGGATTGTTCCGGTGCTGCATCCGAGTTGCCGAAGGCCCATCAAGTTGCAGATCTCTTTGGTGTATTGGCTGTCGAAGACCAAACGGTCGGTGAGGAAACGGGCACGCACGGCACCATTGGCGCGGTCGATCATGTTGTAGGCGTTGTCGGCCAGCATCGGCGCGACATCGAGAAGCTCGGCGAGGTCGCGGCGCTGGTTGGTCACCATCGTCAGCATTTTGTTGCCGTTGAGCAGGCTCGTCTTGATGGTGTCCCGGTTGGCGTCGAGCAGCTCGCCGGCCCGTTGCACCAGCTGGTCGAATCTTCGTCCGGTAGTGCCGCTGCCGATATCCTCGTCGGCCATGATCTGGCTGACTTGGTGAATGGTGGAGGCGAATTCGCGCAGCTTGCCGTCGTTGGCGGCTACCGCGTCGAACAACGAGCTGATGTTCTTGACGATCGTGGTGATCTGCTCGCGGGTCGCCGCGCCGCCGTCGCTGGACAGGCGCAGCGCCGTGGACAGCTCGTCGAGCGCCGATTTGATCTGCCCGCCGTTGCCTTCGACAACCTTGGTTCCGTTGTTCAGCACGTCGGCGACGGGGCCGCCGCCGTGGCCGTCTCCCTCGAGCGACTTGGTGACCTTGTCGAGAACGCTGAGCACCCGGCTGAATTCGACGGGGGTCTTGGTCCGGGTCAAGCCGATGTTGTCGTGGTTCTGCAGGACCGGACCGCCACGATAGGGCGGCGTGAGTTCGATCTGCCGGTCGGTGAGGATCGAGGTGGACACCGTGACGGCTTGGGCGGTAGCGGGAACCTTGACGTGGCGATCGACGGTGAATTCGACTTCGACGTAGCCGCCCTTGGCGTTGATCTTGGTGATCTTGCCCACCGGCATCCCCAGTACCGCGACCACATTGCCCTCGTAAAGCCCTGAGGCGCTGTCGAATTGGGCCGTCACTATGATGGTTTCCTGATCGGGTGCCAGGCACCACCAACCCACTCCGACGGCCGCGGCCACCACCACCAGGGCGGTGATGACGGCCACCGCCTTGGACCGGATCTTCGATGCCATCACTTGCAGTCCTTGAAGTATTCGATCATCCCGAACTGCTTGGCGCGTCCACTGATGGCGCACATCCACGAGTCGACGAGCGGGACGTTGTTGGCGTTGAAATTCACCGCATTGCCCTCGCCGGTGAGGTTGGTCGCCTCACGGAAGAAGATCGGGCTGATTTGCAGCAAGTTGCTCAGCAGGTCGTCGTGCCCCGCCATCATGGCGGTGAAGTCGCGCATGTCGGCGATCAGCGAGTCAAGTCCCGACCGGTCGTTGATCACGATCTTGCTCATGGTGTCGACGAGGTTGGTCAGCGATTGCATCATCGCGTGGAAAACGGCTCGCCGCGCGACGAATTGGCCCAGCAGGTCCTGCCCCTGATTGATCAGGTTGCCGAGGCCGGCCTGCTGGCGCCGCAACGTGTTGGTCACGCGTTCGGTGCTTCCCAGCAGCTGACCCAGTTGGTCGCGTCGCACCGCGATGATCGACGACAGGGATCCGATGTTCGTCATCGCCTGTGGCACCACCGCGGGCAGGCCCTCGAGTTGCTTGCCCAGCACCGCAAGCGACTGCGCGAACCGGTCGGAGTCGACCTGCTCGAACGTCGTGGTGGCATCCTGTAATGCGGACTGCAAGTCGTAGGGAACCTCGGTGTGCGCCAGGTCGAAGGTGCCGCGCGGCAGGGCCGCCGAGCCATTGGGCTGCACCGAGAGATACCGCGATCCCAGGATCGTGGTGACCTTGATCGTGGCTCGAGAATCCTTGCCCAGCACGATATTGTCGCGAATCTTCAACCCCGCCTCGACGTGATCGCCGTCGAGTCTCATACTGGTCACTTCGCCGACCGGGATACCCGCGACGACGATCGGGTTGCCCGCCCGCAGCGAGGCGGCCTGCAGAAATTCGGCGGTGTAGTGCCGGTAGCCGGCACCGAGCGCGTGCACCGCCAGCATGGTCCCGATCACGACGGCCACCACGGCGACGGCGATAAACCCCATCCAGGTGGTGTTGTAGCTCTCCAGCGGACGCTTCTTGAACCGCTGCCATACCGACGTATCAGCCACCGGCGGTGCTCCTGCATCTCGGTGTGTGCCATGTCTTGTTTCCCGGCGTGGCGGCGGCGACGATGATCGGCACGACGTCGTTGAGGCCGGGGAAGAATCCCATGAAGTTGACGTCGCACACGTAGGCGTTGCCGTAGGCACCCTGGTTGCCCACTCGGACAAGCCCTTTGAGGAGCAGCGGGATGTTGTCGCCGAAGAACGCCACTTGCGGTTCGACATCCATCAGGTGTCGGGCCACCCCGGGTTTGCGGTCGATGAATTCGCGCAGCGCCGGGTATACGTCGTTGGCCGATGTCGAGAGTCGGCCCATCACCCGGGACAGTGAACCCACCGAGGCCACAAGTTCCGGACGCCGCCGGTCGAGTCGGTCGACCACCTCGCGGGTTTGGATGATGACCCCGTCGAAATTGTCGTTCTGCCGAGCGAGGTTGCCGACCACCTTGTTGAGGTTGGTGATCACGTCGCCGAGGGCTTGGTCTCGTCCAGCGAAAGTCTCGGTGAGCGTTGATGTTTGGCTGATCAGCGTGGTCAGCGAGGCGGAGTCGCCCTGCAGCGACGCGATGATTCCCTTGGTGAGGTTGTCGGCGTCCTGCGGGTTGAGCAGGCTGAACAACGGCTCGTAGCCGTTGAGCAGCGCGGTGACATCAAAGGATGGTTCGGTGCGTTCCAACGGCAGCACACTGCCCGGCGGGAGCAGGCTCCGATTTCCCTCCGGCCCCAACGACAGCCCGAGGTAACGCTGTCCGACGATGTTTTGGTACGTCACCGACGCGACGGTGTTGCCGTACAGGTGCTGATCGGTTTGCACCACGAACGCGACCCGGGCCAGTTTCCCGTCGAGTTCCACGCTTTCCACCCGGCCCACCCGCACCCCGGCCATCCGGACGTCGTCGCCTTCGCGTAGCCCGTAGACATCGGTGAACAGTGCCGAATACTTGGCCGTCTCGCCGGCGACGTCACGTCGCAGGCTCACGTACACCAGCCAGGTCAGCGTCAACGCGACGACCATGAACAGCGTGAGCCCGATCAACGGGCCACGAAATCTCATTTCGCGCCTCCGGGTGCAGGTTTCGGTGCATGACTCAAAGAGACCGTGGATCCGCGGGCCACCGGTCCCAGCAGTAGCTCGGTGGCCGGCGTCGCCGCCTGCCCGGTGATGACGCTAAGCATGTTTCGCTCGTATTGGCTGCCGACGGGTCCGACGTTGCCTCCGAAGGACGATTGCGGTATCCACGGCGCCTTCGGCGCCACGGGTGCGACCCACGGCGCGTTCGGCGAAGGAGTTGCGGGAGCCCCGGGCGACGGGTTATCGGGGTTGGCGCTGCCCGGCACCGGTGGCGACGGCGTAATCCCCGGGGCCAGTGGGGGATTGGGGTCGGTGAGATCGGGGTTCGGGTTGATCAGCGGCGGTCCGACGGCGACGAGGTTTCCGTCCGGGCCGATGACTGTACCCGGCGGCGGCGCCAGATCCTTGGGCGGCTGATAGTTCTGCGGCAGCAGCACTTCCGGCATGTCGGGACGCACCGGGATCAGCGGCGCGGTAAAGCAGCTGGGCCCCTTCAGGTCCCCGTAATGCGGACAGTCCGCACGGGTGTAGGTGGAGCTGGGGGTGAAGGTCAGCATCGCGCGCATATTGCCGACATCTTGGCCCGGTACCCACACTTCGTCCATGAATCTGTTCGCCAGGTTGTCCAACTTGGTGACCGCGGGCACGAAGTTGTTCGACTTCATCGCCAACACACCCAGCACCGGGGTGAAATCGCTGGTGATGTGGATGAGTTGGTCGATGTGGTGGTCGAAGGATTGGTGCACCGTCCCGAGGGTGTCCTCGGCGCCGGAGAGCAGCGAGGTCAACTGCCCCCGCGTCTCGGCGAACGTTTGCATGGGTTCGACGGCCTGGTGCAAGGCGTCGAGCAGATCGGGGGCGGTGGCCTGCAGCCCATGGGCCGCGTCGACGAGTGCGGACACGGTCGACGGCCCGGTATCGGTGCTGACGATCGAATTCAGTTGGTCGAGAAGGCGATTCAGCTGCGCTCCGGCGTTCAGCAAGGGGACGCGGCGGTGGTCGGTGGCCGCACCCAGTGCGGCCAGGATCCCGATGGATCTGTCGTCGCGGCCACGGCCGGCGGCCGCCAGCAGGTCGCGCAGCTTGCTGACGGTGGTCTGAAACAGCACGGTCGGAAGCCGGGTGTCTTCGGGGATGTGCGCGCCGGGGCGGATCGCCCCGAACGGGCCCTCCTGTCTCGGCGAGCCCACCAGCTGCACCGACGACACCGCGAACACGTTGCTGGGCACCACGCGAGCGGTGACCCCGGCCGGAATCGACTTGGCGTACTCGGTTTTGAGATCGATGTGGACGTAGTTGGGTTTTCCGTTGGCCGCGGGGACCACGTCATCGACCGTCCCGACGAGCACGCCGTGATACTTGACGTCGGACTTCTGCGGCAGCCCGTCGCCGACGTTGACCAGATCGGCGACCACCCGGACATAGTCGTTGAGCCGGCCGATGGACTTGAGCAACATCGCGACGGTAAGCAGCGCCGCGACCACTACCACCGCCGCACCGGTGAGAAGCAACTGCCGGTCCGAGGGCCCACGGCCGTCCAGCTCAAAGGAATTCGGCTTACCCTTCACCTAGCCACCGAACCTTGCGCCGGCGTCTACCCCCCACAACGCCATGGTGAGGAGCATGTTCACCATGATCACGACGGTGATGCTGGCCCTCATTCCATGCCCGGCGGCCACCCCGACGCCCTCGGGCCCGCCGGTCGCGTAGTAGCCGTAGTAACACTGAATCGTGGACGCGATCCATACGAAGATCACGGCCTTGATCAACGAGTAGACGATGTCCTGGCCGGCCAGCATCAGTGTGAAGTAATGCAGGTAGGAGCCCGTCGAGCCACCGCTGCTGATCCCCACCACGACCTGCGTGGTCAGATAGCCGATCGCCAGGCACGCCACATACAGCGGGACGATGGCTGCGACCGAGGCGATCAGCCGCGTCGTCACCAGATACGGAATCGGGCGGATCGCAATGGATTCCAGCGCATCGATTTCCTCGGCGATCCGCATCGACCCCAACTGGGCGGTGAAGCGGCAACCGCCCTGCATGGCGAACGCCAGCGACGCCATCAGCGGCGCCAGCTCGCGGGTGTTGACCAACGAGGAGACGAAGCCGGTGGCCGGTCCGAGGCCGAGCAGGTCCAGGAAGTTGTAGCCCTCGATGCCGACCAGTGCGCCCACGGTCATGCCGAGAACGACGGCCACTCCGGCGGTTCCGCCACCCACCACGATCGAGCCGTTGCCCCAGGTGATGTTCGACAACAGCCGCAGGAACTCGGCGCGGTACTGGCGCAGCGCGAGTGGCACCGCGAGCAGCGCCCGGATGAAAAAGACCAGCAAATGGCCCAGCCGGATGATCGGCACCGTGCCCCGGCGGTAGAGCCGCAGAATCGGGACGGTGATGGGCGCGAACGGCAGGTAAGGGGCGGCCGCCATGTCAGAGCCCCGTCCTGGGCACCAACATGATGTAGAGCTGGCTGATCGCGACGTTGACGATCATCAGCAGCAGAACCGCTTCGACGACGGCGGCATTGACCGAGTTCGCGACACCCGTGGGGCCACCGACGGTGGACAGGCCTTTCTGTGCCGACACGACGGCGACGATGGCACCGAAGATGACCGCTTTGACCAACGCCAAAATCATGTCGTCCGTCGTCGCGAACGACGCGAAGGTCGACACGAAGCTGCCGGGAGCACCGTTCTGGAAATACACGTTGAACATGTAGCTCGCGAAAAAGCCTACGAAGCACACCACACCGGTGAGCGCGACGCCGATCATGATTGCCGCGGCAAAGCGCGGCACCACCAGGCGGCGGATCACCGATACGCCCATCACCTCCATCGCGTCGGTTTCCTCGCGCATGGTTCGTGACCCCAGATCGGCGGTGATCGCCGAGCCGACCGCCGAGGCCATCAAAACGGCGGCGACCAACGACGCGCCCTGCCGGATGACGGCCAGACCGCTGGCCGCGCCGGCCAGCGAGGTGGCACCCACTTGACCGGCGAGCAGGGCGAATTGAATGGACAGGGTGACGCTGATCGGCAGTGACACCAGAATCGTCGGCAATACCGCGGTGCCCGCCATGAACGCGCCCTGGCGAACAAACTCCTGCCACTGAAATCGGCCCGTCACCAGGTCGAAAAAGAAGTACTGAATGGTGCGCACGCCAAGGACGAACTGCTCGCCCACCGTCGTCAGCGAGGCGATCGGATGACGTTTGACGTAGCCGACAGACCAGTTCTGGATGGCGATGACGCCGTCTTCCCGGGTCGTCATCGGCGCGCAACCGGTAGTCCGTCTAGCAAACCTAATCTACCGGTCATTGCGCACCAGCTGCCGCCTCCATTGGCGTTCCCCCACCAATAAGTGCTCGAGTGCAGAACAGTAGAGGCCGGGTGCTGTCAAACGCATCTGCATAAAGGTAGTGTCACGAGGCCCTGTGAACTGCGGTTCTCGGTGTGTGCTGAGTCACACTAGCCTACTTGATAGGGACTTTCAATAGTGTAGAGTCACTCATCTGCGATCGTTACTGGACGGCACCGACGCGTTGGAATGTCAGCTCGACGAAGGTTATGGCATGCCCTCAGCAAACACCGGCTCGTTACGGGACCGGCGCCGCGCGGAATTACTCACGCAGATCCAGCACAGCGCGTTCGAGCTTTTCGCCAAGCACGGATTCGATACCGTCACTACCGAGGACATTGCCGCGGCCGCCGGAATTTCTATCAGTACCTATTTCCGGCATGCGCCCACAAAAGAGGGCCTTCTGGTCGATCCCGTCCGGGAGGCGATCGGCGAAATCGTTCGTTCCTACAGCGCGAGACCGCCTGACGAGTCGGCCGTGGAGGCGTTGATTCAGGTATTCGTCACACGTGCCCGCAATGCGGACGAGCTCGACAATTTGGATACCTGGCGCCATGCCATCGCCACCGCGCCGCACCTGTTGAGTAAAACGGCGCTGGTCAGCGAGACCGATCACGATAAGTTCCTCGAGCAGGTCGCCTGTCGCTTGGGCGTCGATGCCGCAGCCGACGTCCGACCCGCTCTGCTGGTTCACACAAGCTTGGCCACAGTCAAATTCGTCCTCGACCGCTGGCTGAACCCGGATACCGCCCCGGGCGGACCGTTCCACGTTCAATTGGAGGACGCGCTGCGCACCACGCTCGCCGGGTTCGGCTGACGGGTTCTGCGCACCGCGAAACAACCTGTGGGGCTTCGGGATAGCGGGTCGACGTCGTCACCTCGAGAAACCGAGGTGACTTTGCGCGCCGCCTCGTGAAACAATCGCTGGCCGTGAAGACATTCGAGGATCTGTTCGCCGAGCTCGGCGATCGTGCCCGCACCCGACCGGCCGGCAGTGCCACGGTCGCCGCGCTCGACGGCGGGATTCACGGGCTGGGCAAGAAGATCCTGGAAGAGGCCGGCGAGGTGTGGTTGGCCGCCGAACACGAATCCAACGACGCATTGGCCGAGGAGATCAGCCAGTTGCTGTACTGGGCCCAGGTGCTGATGATCGCGCGTGGACTGTCCCTCGACGACGTCTATCGGAAGCTATGAGCATGTTGCGAGTCGCCGTACCGAACAAGGGCACGCTGAGCGAGCCGGCCAGTGAGATCCTCTCGGAGGCCGGCTACCGGCGGCGCACCGATTCCAAAGACCTCACCGTCATCGACCGCGCCAACCAGGTCGAGTTCTTCTTCCTGCGGCCCAAAGACATTGCCATTTACGTCGGTTCGGGACAGCTCGACTTCGGCATCACCGGGCGCGACCTGGTGCTCGACTCCGACGCGCCGGTGCGAGAATGCCTGGCGCTGGGTTTCGGGTCGTCCAGCTTCCGCTATGCGGGGCCGGCCGGGCTCGACTGGACGACGGCCGACCTGGCCGGCAAGCGGATCGCCACCGCCTATCCGAATCTGGTGCGAAAAGATCTGTCGGACAGGGGAATTGAAGCAACCGTCATCAGACTCGACGGCGCCGTAGAGATTTCGGTGCAACTCGGCGTGGCCGACGCGATCGCCGACGTGGTTGGATCCGGACGCACCCTGAGCCTGCACGATCTGGTGGCCTTCGGTGAGCCGCTGTGTGATTCGGAGGCGGTGCTGATCGAGCGCGCCGCCGGGGACCGCGACGGCGCACAGCAGGCGGCACGCGATCAGCTGGTCGCCCGGATTCAGGGTGTGGTGTTCGGGCAACAGTATTTGATGCTCGACTACGACTGCCCGCGCTCGGTGCTGGACAAGGCCACGTCGATCACGCCGGGTCTGGAGTCGCCGACCATCGCCCCGCTCGCCGACGCGGACTGGGTCGCGATCCGTGCGCTGGTGCCGCGTCGGGGCGTCAACGAGATCATGGACGAGCTCGCGGCCATCGGTGCCAAAGCGATCCTGGCTTCCGATATCAGGTTCTGCCGATTCTGATCTCACCAGCCCGGCCCCGGCTGTGTTAGCGTCCGGCTAGAGGTGGGGGCCCGTACGCCCGCCCACTCTTAAGGTTGCCGCGTTGTTCGTCCCAGGAGGGTCGCCGTGACACATGTCCTTGTTCTGTTGCTGGCTTTGCTGATTGGCGTTGTCGCCGGGTTGCGCTCCCTGACGGCTCCCGCGGTGGTCGCGTGGGCCGCGTACCTCGGCTGGATCGACCTGCACGGCACCTGGGCATCGTGGATGGGCAACATCATCACGGTCGTCATCTTCAGCGTTCTGGCCGTCGGCGAAGTGGTGAACGACAAGCTGCCCAAGACGCCGCCGCGTACGGCGCCACCGGTCTTCGCGGCCCGACTCCTGATGGGCGGGCTCGCGGGCGCGGCGCTGGGCGCGTGGCCGCACTGGACTTTTACCGCCCTGGGAGCCGGCATCATCGGCGCGGTGCTTGGCACCCTCGGCGGCTATCAGGCACGCAAGCGCCTGGTGGCGGTCAGCGGCGGACGGGACCTGCCGATCGCGCTGCTCGAGGATGCGGTCGCGATCTTGGGCGGGTTCGCCATCGCGGCGCTGACAGGTCACGAGTTGACGGAATACCTCATCTCGGCGGTTAAGTGAGCGCGCATTTCGACGCGGTCATCGTCGGCGCCGGCCAGGCCGGGCCTTCGCTCGCGGCTCGGCTGACCGACGCGGGGCAGCGCGTCGCGATCGTCGAGCGCAAACTGATCGGCGGCACCTGCGTCAACAACGGATGCATCCCGACCAAGACGCTGGTCGCCAGTGCGCATGTCGCCCACCTGGCCCGGCGCAGCGGCGAATACGGTGTGGCGACCGGGTGGATCAGCGTGGACATGGCGAAAGTCAAGGACCGCAAAGACGGCATCATGCTCGCCGACCGCAAGGGTGTCGAGGACTGGCTCGAGGGCATGGACGGCTGCACCGTCGTTCGCGGCCACGCCCGCTTCATTGACCCGCATACCCTGCGCGTCGACGACCAGGAGTTGCACGCCGAGCGGATCTTCCTCAACGTCGGCGGCCGCGCGGTCGCGCCCGACATCCCGGGCCTGGACGAGGTCGACTACCTCACCAACGTGTCCATCCTCGAACTCGACACGCTGCCAACGCATCTCGTCATCGTCGGCGGCAGCTACATCGCACTGGAGTTCGCCCAGATGTACCAGCGCTTCGGCTCGGCGGTCACCGTGGTGGAGCGGGGCCCGCGGTTGGCCTCGCGCGAAGACGAGGACGTATCGGCCACCATCAAGGCAATCCTGCAGGCCGAAGGCGTCGAGATCATCCTCAATGCCGACGATGTGCGGATCACCAAGAACGACAACGGATTCGAACTCACTCCGCGCTCCGGTGCCGACCCGATCCCGGGCAGCCATCTGCTGATGGCGGTGGGGCGGCGGCCCAACACCGACGATCTGGGACTAGAGGCCGCCGGTGTGCAGACGGATGCCCGCGGCTACATCGTCGTCGACGATGCGCTCAAGACCAACGTCGACCACATCTGGGCGATGGGCGACTGCAACGGCAAGGGCGCCTTCACCCACACCTCGTACAACGACTATGAGATCGTGGCCGCCAACCTGCTCGACGACGATCCACGCCGGGTCAGCGACCGCATCACCACCTACGCGCTCTACATCGATCCACCGCTGGGCCGCGCCGGGATGACCGTCGGCGAGGTCCGTGCGTCGGGCCGCAAGGCGCTGATCGGTAGGCGGCCGATGACCAAAGTTGGCCGAGCCGTGGAAAAGGGTGAGACGCAAGGCTTTATGCAGGTCGTCGTCGACGCGGAAACCGACCAGATCCTCGGGGCGACCATCCTCGGGGTCGGCGGTGACGAGGCGATTCACGCCATTCTGGACGTGATGTCGGCCAAGGCGCCGTACACCACGCTGTCGCGCACGATGCACATCCATCCGACCGTCAGCGAGCTCATTCCCACGATGCTGCAGGAGATGTCGCCGCTCGATTAGCCCGGTGGCGACTATGCCGCTGGTTCGTTCGAACACGAAATAGCTTGCGCCCCAACGTTGTCCGGCCAGCCAGGGTAGGGCGGCGGGGTGCCGCCGAACACCGGGCAGTACTCGTGGTGCGGACACCAATCGCACAACCGCGATTGGCTGGGGCGGAAATCGCCGGTCTGTCCGGCAGATTGGATGGCACGCCAGATCGCCATCAAGGTCTTTTCGAAGCGCTCCAGCTCGTCGAGTTCGGGTGAGTAGTCCAGCACCTGGCCGTCGGCGAGGTAGATGAGCCGCAGCCGGGTCGGCGGCACCCCGCGGGTGCGCAGTAGCGCCACCGCATAGAACTTCATCTGAAACATCGCCTTGAACTCGGCCAGCGCTCGAGCCTCCGGCGGCGCCTTGCCGGTCTTGTAGTCGACCACCCGCAGCTCGCCGGTCGCGGCGACGTCGATCCGGTCGATGAAACCACGCAGCAGGGTGCCATCGGCGAGTTCCACCTCCACCCGCTGCTCGCAGCACTGCGGGTCGAACCGGGTCGGGTCTTCCAGCCGGTAATAACCGGACAGCAGCGCGCGAGCTTCGTCGAGTACCTGGGCGCGCTGAACGGCGTCCAGCTCGCCGAACCGGTCGGGCTCGGCGGCGATCACCTGCTCCCACGCGGGCTCCAGCAGCGAGACCGCGGTCTCGGGACCGCGCGATGCCGCGGGCAGGCCGTAGAGCTGCTCGAGCGCGGCGTGCACGACCGACCCGCGGATCTGCGCCGTCGACGGCGGCTCGGGCAGTCGGTCGATCGCCCGGAACCGGTACAGCAACGGGCACTGCTTGAAGTCCGCCGCTCGTGACGGCGACAGTGCCGGCCTCGAAGCCGGTCTGGAAGCCGCCCGCGCCTGCTCTTCTGGCTGGTCGGTCATATTCGCAGCCTAGGACGCCGTGCCGACAACCCCGAGCATCGCCGACGGCGAGTCGGCTGGCACGCTGAACGGCGTGTCCAACACCGGTCCATTCGTCGTCGGCGAGCGCGTTCAGCTCACCGACGCTAAGGGCCGCCACTACACGGTGAAGTTGACCGAAGGTGCGGAGTTCCACACTCATCGCGGCGCGATCCCGCACGACACGATCATCGGGCTGGAACAGGGCAGCGTGGTCAAATCCAGCAACGGCAACCCGTACCTGGTGCTGCGCCCGCTGCTGGTCGACTACATCATGTCGATGCCGCGGGGGCCCCAGGTCATCTATCCCAAGGACGCCGCTCAGATCGTGCACGAGGGCGACATGTTTCCGGGGGCCCGCGTGCTGGAGGCCGGAGCCGGGTCCGGCGCGCTGACCTGTTCGCTGTTGCGTGCGGTGGGACCCGACGGGCGGGTGGTGTCCTACGAAGTGCGCGCCGATCACGCCGAACACGCGCGGCGCAACGTGGACGTCTTCTTCGGCGCAGCGCCGGCCAATTGGGAGCTGATCATCGGCGACGTCGTCGACTCCGGGCTGCCCGACGGCTCCTTCGACCGGGCCGTGCTGGACATGCTGTCGCCGTGGGAGGTGCTGGACGCCGTATCGCGGCTCGTCGTCGCCGGTGGGGTGCTGCTGATCTACGTGGCCACCGTCACCCAGCTGTCGAAGGTGGTGGAGGCGCTGCGGGCACAGGGGTGCTGGACCGAACCGCGCGCCTGGGAGACGATGCAGCGCGGCTGGCATGTCGTCGGCCTGGCGGTCCGGCCGCAGCACACCATGCGGGGCCACACCGCGTTCCTGGTGGCGTCGCGACGACTCGCGCCGGGCACGGTGGCCCCGATGCCGTTAGGCCGCAAGCGGGCGGGCAGGGACGGCTAGGCCCGCTAGTCGTCCTCGCTGCGCGCCAGCGAGCGTCGCACCGACAGCAACTCGAACTCGGGATGCGCGGCGACCAGACGTTCGGCCGCATCCAGGACTTCGACCGCATGCGCCCGGTCACCGGACACGACGGCCACCCCGATGCCCGCTCGCCGATACAGATCCTGCGAACCGGTCTCGGCGGCCGACACACTGAACTTGCGGCGCAACTCGGCGACGACGGGGCGGATCATCGAGCGCTTCTCCTTGAGCGATCGCACGTCGCCCAGCAGCACGTCGAATTCGAGCCAGGCGATCCACATCAGCCGGGCGGAGGTTGCGCGGGCGCGGACTCGGGAGGCGGCGGAGCCGGGGCGGCTGACGGCGGAGCGGGCGAAGGAGGTGGCGGCTGGACCGGTTCGGGCGGAGGGGGCAGCGGAGGCGTCGGGCTGGGTGGCGGGGACGGTGAGGCCGACGAGTTGCCCAGCGCCAACAGCATTTCCGCTGTCTTCCGCGAAAGCTGCCAGCCGCCCGCCAACGCGGCGAACTCCATCGGGAAGGTGAACGCGCCGTTGGGTCCCTTGGCGGTGTTGACGCTGACCGTGGCCACCACGTTCGCCGGATTCTTGTCCGACCACGCGATGTTGTTCGCCACGAACGTCATCGGCAGGTAGCCGTTGTCGCGCAGCGCGTTGATGAACTTGTCCAGCGTGGCCGCACTCTCCGGCGTCGCGCCTTCGACGAGGTTCACCTTGTTGGTGCCCGGGACGTTCGGATCGACAAGCCGGTTCAGCACCTCGACCAGAGCTTCGGGCACCGGCAGCGGCGCGGTCGGGGGAGCCGCGACGATCAACGGACTCGACGTCGGCGCCGGCACCGCCGAATTCGTCGACGGCAGCACCTTGGGTTCGCTGTGCGAGCATGCCGCGAGCCCGAAGGCCGCCACGGCGGTGGCGGCGCTCAACGCTACGGACAGATGTTGGTGCATCCCTTGAACCGGCCGGGCTATTCGGCGCCGTCTGATTCGAGGCCTGATTCTTGGAGGGCGGCGGTTGCCGCGATCTGGCCAACTGGTGCAATGGAAGTCACAGTTGGAAACATTGCGTTGATGACCGCGACCACGGCAAGGCCTGTGGTGAGGGGTTTTGCGGTCAAGGGGTGTCCTTTCGGTGGTCCCAAATCGACGCCGAGGTTACCAGCGGGAGTAAAGACGCGACTTTTGATGGCTTTTGAGTTCACGCATGAACGGCCAATCGCCGGTAGCGTTGTAAGGATCCACCGCATCAATTCGGGGCGGGAAAGGAGCGCAACATGGGTGAGTCAGAGCGTTCTGAAGCATTCGGGATCAATCATGAAACCGGCATGTCCAGCAGCGATGCTGCCGAGCTGGAACAGCTGCGCCGCGAGGCCGCGGTGCTGCGCGAGCAACTCGAGCAGGCCGCCGAATCGCCGCCCGGCACGCGCTCCGCGCGCGATGTGCATCAACTCGAAGCGCGGATCGACTCGCTTGCGGCCCGCAATTCCAAATTAATGGAAACTCTTAAAGAGGCCCGGCAACAACTGCTGGCGCTGCGGGAGGAAGTCGATCGGCTGGGGCAGCCGCCGAGTGGTTACGGCGTTTTGCTCGGGACGCACGAGGACGAAACCGTCGACGTGTTCACCTCGGGTCGCAAGATGCGATTGACGTGCTCGCCCAACATCGAGGTGTCCGCGCTGCGCAAGGGACAGACGGTCCGGCTCAACGAAGCCCTGACCGTCGTCGAGGCCGGGACGTTCGAATCCGTGGGTGAGATCTCGACTTTGCGTGAGGTGCTCAACGACGGGCATCGCGCTTTGGTCGTCGGCCACGCCGACGAGGAACGGATCGTGTGGCTCGCCGAGCCCCTGGTGGCAGAGGACTTGCCCGACGGCGTTCCCGACGCACTCAACGATGACACCAGGCCGCGCAAGTTGCGGCCTGGCGACTCTCTGCTGGTCGACACCAAGGCCGGCTACGCGTTCGAGCGCATCCCCAAGGCCGAGGTCGAGGACCTGGTGCTCGAAGAGGTGCCCGACGTCAGCTACCAGGACATCGGCGGTCTCACTCGCCAGATCGAGCAGATCCGCGACGCCGTGGAGCTGCCGTTCCTGCACAAGGAGCTCTACCGGGAGTACGCGCTGCGTCCGCCCAAGGGTGTGTTGCTCTACGGCCCGCCCGGGTGCGGTAAGACGCTGATCGCCAAGGCGGTCGCCAACTCGCTGGCCAAGAAGATGGCCGAGGTGCGCGGCGACGACGCCCGCGAGGCCAAGTCGTACTTCCTCAACATCAAGGGCCCCGAGCTGCTGAACAAGTTCGTCGGCGAGACCGAGCGGCACATCCGGTTGATCTTCCAGCGTGCCCGCGAGAAGGCGTCCGAGGGAACACCGGTGATCGTGTTCTTCGACGAGATGGACTCGATCTTCCGCACCCGCGGTACCGGCGTCTCCTCCGACGTCGAGACCACGGTGGTCCCACAGCTGCTGAGCGAGATCGACGGTGTGGAGGGTTTGGAGAACGTCATCGTGATCGGCGCCTCCAACCGCGAGGACATGATCGATCCCGCGATCCTGCGGCCCGGACGTCTCGACGTGAAGATCAAGATCGAGCGGCCCGATGCCGAAGCGGCGCAAGACATCTTCTCGAAGTATCTGGTCGAGACGCTGCCGGTGCACGCCGACGACATCGCCGAGTTCGACGGCGACCGGTCGGCCTGCATCCACGCGATGATCGAAAAGGTCGTCGAGCGGATGTACGCCGAGATCGACGACAACCGGTTCCTGGAGGTCACCTACGCCAACGGTGACAAGGAAGTCATGTACTTCAAGGACTTCAACTCCGGGGCGATGATCCAGAACGTCGTCGACCGCGCGAAGAAGAACGCGATCAAGTCGGTGCTCGAGACCGGCCAGCGGGGTCTGCGGATCCAGCATCTGCTCGACTCGATCGTCGACGAGTTCGCCGAGAACGAGGACCTGCCCAACACCACCAACCCCGATGACTGGGCGCGGATCTCGGGCAAGAAGGGCGAGCGGATCGTGTACATCCGCACCCTGGTCACCGGCAAGTCGTCGAGCGCGTCGCGCGCCATCGACACCGAATCGAACCTCGGCCAGTACCTCTAGGGATCCAATCCCTAAGCGGCTCAGTCGAATTCGAACGAGTAGCTGTTCGTCAGGTCGTCCTGCGTCACGCGGGCGGGGCGGCTTGTCGTGTCGACCCGCAACGTCTCGTCGAGCACGCGCGGCTGATAGCTCCAGCCCGGCGGCAGTGTGAGCCGCTCGGCCAGCCCGGCCAGGTCGGCCCGCGACAGGTTGGGGTCGGCCACCTGGCTCCAGGTCTGCATGACCCAGCGCTTGCCGTCGGGATCGACCAGCTCGTAAATCTCTTCGCCGGCGTTGAAGACGAAGACCGTGTTGCGGGTCACTTCGTTGACGGTGTAGGGCGCGGGGTTCATCGACGACAGCGCGACGGTGGCCTGCTTGATCATCTCGATGCCGCCGAACGTCATCCGCTCCTGCGGACCGTCGGCCTGCTTTTCGATCGTGTTCATCAGCCAGTAGCGCGGGCCGTTGAGCAAGGCCGCGGCGGCGCCGTGTTCGGCCGCGATGGCCTGCGGGTCGAGCTTGGACCACAACTCGGCCGGACAGTCGTTGAGTCCGAAGCTGTTGTAGACGGTGGCTTGTGGGCCGGCCTCGCCCACCTCGACGAGAAGTACTTCGCCATAACGCTTCCCGGACAGGTCGGTCACGTGCTTACTCGCTTTCTGTCGATGTGTCAGATTCGTCGGCGACGTTGCCCAGATAGCGGTTTCGAGCGGCCAGGGCGGTATGCAGGTCGTCGATCAGTGGGTCGAGGAACATCCCCCGATATTCGTCGTCGTCGACCGCTCGGGCGCTGATGTACATGAACGTCAGCGCGCCCAGGAACAGGCACATGTGGATCAGCGAGTCGGGGGCGGGGAACGTGAAGCCGAACACCGTCGAGGTGGTGGCGGTGTTGTGCGCCCATTCTTTGAGCAACGGCGGCGTCAGGATGATCAGCCCGAGGATGAGATACATCGTGGCACCGACGGCGGCCACCACCAGGATCTCGATGAGCTGCGAGGTCGCCAGCAGGAACACCACATTCAGGCGTTCGGCGCGCTTCAGCGGTGAGCCGGCCGAGGGATCATGCATCGTGGCGAAAGGCGTGCCGGCGAGGTAGTCGCTGCCTTCGGGCAATGACGCCGTCGACTTCAGCAGCGGCCGCACCCGTTCCACGGTCTTGGAGACGACGAATGTCCCCGCAATGCCGAGCAGAAAGAAGATGGCCAGCGAGAGCCGTTCGCCGTTGATGTTCGCGGCCATCAGCCAGACGTAGGTGTTGAAGAACACCAACGCGGTCAGCAGCACGATCGGCAGCGCCCGGACCGCCAGCGTGCCGACCGTGGACAAATGCTCCAGCGTCATGCGCACCGCCCAGGCGAGCACCGACCCGACGCCAGAGCCGGTCAGCAGCAGCACCAGCAGCAGGATGACGCCATCGCGGGTCAGTTGGACGGGGCCGGATTCGATGAGCCCGCACGAGACCGCGACGGCCAACGCCGCCGTCGCGACGGTGGTGCGGCTGCGCCCGCTCGATATCCGGGATACCAGCCACCCGAGCAGGGCGGCCAGCGGGAGAGCGATGGCGAGCAGCGCGAGGATCACCCATTGGTGGGTCGTCGGCGTTCCGTTGATGAAGACCTCGTTGCCGTCGCTGACGAGATAGACGCCGAGTAGGCAGGCTTCCACGGCCGCCCAGGCGGCCAGCATCGGAGCGCACCGCGGCCAGAGCCGTCGCCATCGGCCTCGCGTGGTGAGCACCGACGGCAAACCGCGCTCCAGGAACCACCTTTCAGCCGCGGCCGTCGCTGCCTTCTGGCTGTTCGGCGTGCGGCGTGCAGTTACGTCCACACCGGCACACCCTAGTGGCGCAGCAATCCGTGTGCCTGCCGTTTCGCGCAGGTCAGTATTTGTTCAGGAGAACGCCCGGCGATTGGCGCGAATCACCTTTAACCAAGGGGTGTTTCGACGGTGGGCAGCTCCCCGGCGCGGGGCACCACGTCGGCGGGCCTACGCTTAACGCATGCAACGGATTATCGGGACGGAGGTCGAGTACGGTATTTCGTCGCCGACCGACCCGACCGCCAACCCGATCCTTACTTCGACTCAGGCGGTGTTGGCCTACGCGGCCGCCGCCGGCATTCAGCGCGCCAAGCGCACCCGCTGGGACTACGAGGTGGAGTCGCCGCTGCGCGACGCCCGCGGTTTCGACCTGAGCCGCTCGGCCGGCCCGCCGCCGGTGGTCGACGCCGACGAGGTCGGCGCGGCCAACATGATCCTGACCAACGGGGCGCGGCTCTACGTCGACCACGCACACCCCGAGTACTCCGCACCCGAGTGCACCGACCCACTGGACGCGGTGATCTGGGACAAGGCCGGTGAGCGGGTGATGGAGGCCGCCGCGCGCCACGTCGCCAGTGTGCCCGGAGCCGCCAAGCTGCAGCTCTACAAGAACAACGTCGACGGCAAGGGCGCCTCGTACGGATCGCATGAGAACTACCTGATGAGCCGGCAGACGCCGTTCTCGGCCATCATCGCCGGTCTGACGCCGTTTTTCGTGTCCCGGCAGGTGGTCACCGGCTCCGGGCGGGTCGGCATCGGCCCCTCGGGCGACGAGCCCGGCTTCCAGCTGTCCCAGCGCTCCGATTACATCGAGGTCGAGGTCGGGCTGGAGACCACGCTCAAGCGCGGCATCATCAACACCCGCGACGAGCCGCACGCCGACGCCGACCGGTATCGCCGGCTGCACGTGATCATCGGCGACGCCAACCTCGCCGAGACGTCGACCTACCTGAAGCTGGGCACCACGGCGCTGGTGCTCGACCTGATCGAAGAGGGCCCGCAGCACGGCATCGACCTGAGCGATCTCGCGTTGGCCCGGCCGGTGCATGCGGTCCACGCGATCAGCCGCGATCCTTCGCTGCGCGTCGCGGTGGCCATGGCCGACGGTCGGGAACTGACAGCGCTTGCGCTGCAACGGATCTACCTCGATCGGGTGGCCAAACTGGTCGACGGCCGCGACCCCGACGCGCGGGCAGCACACGTTGTCGAGACCTGGGCGCACGTGCTGGACCTGCTCGAGCGCGACCCGATGGAGTGCGCGGAGCTGCTGGACTGGCCCGCCAAGCTGCGACTGCTCGAGGGGTTCCGGCAGCGTGAGAACCTGAGCTGGTCGGCGCCCCGGCTGCACCTGGTGGACCTGCAGTATTCCGATGTCCGGCTGGACAAGGGACTGTACAACCGGCTGGTCGCGCGCGGTTCGATGAAGCGTCTGGTCAGCGAACACCAGGTGCTCGAGGCGGTGGACAACCCACCGACCGACACCCGCGCGTACTTCCGTGGCGAATGCCTGCGCCGATTCGGCGCCGATATCGCCGCAGCCAGTTGGGACTCGGTGATTTTCGATCTCGGTGGCGATTCGCTGGTGCGCATCCCGACGCTGGAGCCCCTACGGGGCAGCAAAGCGCACGTCGGAGCCCTGCTGGACTCCGTGGACAGTGCCGTCGAACTGGTGGAACAACTGACGAGCTGAGGCTTGTTAACCAAAGAACCTCGGCTTTGACCGGTAGGGTAGAGATACCAACGGGCAGCTTAAGCGGCCAGTAAGCAAGCTCAGACATAGCAGGAGGCGGCGATGGCGCAGGAGCAAACCAAACGTGGCGGTGGCGGTGGCGACGAAGATGACGTCGCTGGCACCACGGCTGCGGGCCAAGAGCGTCGCGAAAAACTGACCGAGGAAACCGACGACCTGCTCGACGAGATCGACGACGTCCTGGAGGAAAACGCCGAGGACTTCGTCCGTGCGTATGTCCAAAAGGGCGGACAGTGACCTGGCCTTTCCCCGATCGCCTGTCCACTAACTCGGCACTACCCGGATTTTCTGCTGTAAATGCGTCCTCATTCGCGGACTTGTTGCGCCGTCAGGCGCCGGAGTTGCTCCCGGCCGTCCTGGGTGGCAGCGGCGGTCAATCTGGGCGTGACGTCGGCCTGCCGCACGGCACCACGATCGTCGCCCTGAAATACCCCGGCGGTGTCCTGATCGCCGGTGACCGACGCTCCACGCAGGGCAACATGA
>JAQIZT010000101.1:0-41630 GCA_029228515.1 Populus alba x Populus x berolinensis | reverse complement strand
CTCTTCATCGAGTTGCGATTCCGCATCTCTTCAAGGAAAACAGCCTCCGAACACTCCTGTAAAAACTCGACCAATCCAAACCGGTCCCATGAAAAGATATAGCTTTTTGAGGACGTTTCTCTTGTCTGAACCTACAACAAAACCGTTCCTCCTCTACCGAGTTGCGATTCTGCTTGCTATTTCTAGGACATTACTCTTTATCTCGCCCACAACATCACCTCTTCACCGAGTTGCGATTCTGCACCACCTCAAATGAAAAACAGCCTCCGAAAACTCTGTTAAAAATATGGCACGATCCAACAACGGTCATATAAATAGATACGGCTCTTTTGAGACGTAACTCTTGTCTGGACCTACAACAAACCCTCTTTACTGAGTTTCGATTCTTCACCTCCAAAAAGGAAAACAGCTTCCGGAAACGTCCGGTAAAAATGTGGTCTGCGATCCAAGAGTCAGATTCAAAAGATATAGCTCTTTGAGATGGTACTCTTGTCTAGACCTACAACAAAACCCTCATCACCGATATGCGATTTCTAGCACCTCTTTCAACAGAAAAACAGCCTCCGGAAACTAGTGTAAAAATCTAGGCCCGATTCAACGGTCCACAATCAAAAGACATGGCTCTTTGAAGGCGTTACTCTTGTCTAGACCAACAACAACCCCGCTTCACCGAGTTGCGATTCTAACATCTCCTTAGAGGGAAAACATCAGCCTCCAGAAACTCCTTGAAAAATCTTAAGCGCGATCCAACGGTCAGATCAAAAGCTATGGCTCTTTCAGACATAACTCTTGTCTGGACTTACAACAAACCCCTCTTCAACCGAGTTGCGATACGGCACACCTGAAGGGAAAACAAAACCCTCTAGAAACTCGTGTAAAAATCATAAGCATGAACCTAAAAACGGTCAGATCAAAAGATATGGCTCTTTTGAGGCATAACTCCTTATATATGAACCTACAACAAACTCCTCTTCACTGAGCTGCTATTCTGCACCACGTTCAAGGGAAAACAGCCTCTGGAAACTCGTGGTAAAAATACGAGCACGATCCAAAGGACAGATCAAAAGATATGGCTTTTTTTAAAAGACATTACTCTTGTCTAGACTTACAACAACTCCCCTTCACCGAGTTCCGATTCTGCACCTCCGCACAGGAAAACAACCTCTAAAAACTCATGAAAAAATCTAAGCTCGATCCCAACGATCAGAATCAAAAGATATGGCTGTTTTTGGAGACATTTTGTCTTGTAATAGACCATACATCAACAGCCTCTTCAGCGAGTTGCGATTCTGGCATCTCCTCAGGGAAAAACAGCCTATCCGGAAACTCCTATAAAAAGTCTCGACGCAATCCAAGCGATCGACATCAAAAGATATTAGCTCTTTGAGACGCTACTTGCTTGTCTGGAACCTACAACAAAACGCTCCCTCATCACTCGAGTTGCGATATCTGCTTGCTATTTCTAGAACATTACTCTTATCTCGACCAACTAACAACACCTCATCACACCGAGTTGCGATTCTGCTAACCACCTCAAATGAAAACAGCCATCCAAAAACTCGAGTAAAAATGGGCTAGAAGTCAAACGGTCCAGATCAAAAGATACGACCCTTTTGAGACGTAACTATTGTCTGGACCTACAACAAACCCTCTTTACACTGAGTTTCGATTCTTCACCTCCTAAAGGAAAAACAGCTTCGGAAACTCTATAAAAATCTGGGCGCGATACAACAGTCCACATTAAAATATAAGGCCCTTTGAAACATTTACTCTTGTCGGACCTACAATTAACACCTCTTCACTGAGTTGCGATCTGCTGGCTCTTTCGAGACATAAATTACTCTTGTGTAGACCTAAAACAACACATCTTCACCGAGATGTGATTCTGCATCTCCTTAATGGTAAAAGACAGCATCCTAGAAACTCCTGTAAAAATCTTGGCGTGATCCAACGGTCACATCAAAAGATATGGCTCTTTTGAAATGTAATCTTCGTGTCTAAGGACCTACAACAAACTTCTTTTTTCAATGAGTTTTGCGATTTTGCTCTCCTCAAAGTAAAAGCAGTCCCTCCAGAAACTCGTGTAAAAATCTGGGAACAATCCACAGTCCTCATCAAAAGATATACGCTCTTTTGAGACGTTAATCTTGTTCTAGACCTACAACAACACATCTGCAACCGAGTTGCGAGTATGAGCATCTCGTCAAGGGACAAAACAGCCTTCCGAAAACTCCTGGAAAATTCTTAGCGCGAATCCAACAGTGCAGGAATCAACAAGATATGGGCTCTTTGAGACATTAGTCTTGTCTAGCCCTACAAAAAACGCTCTTCCACCGAGTTTCAAAATTCTGGACTTCCTCCATGGCAAAACAATCTTCACGAAAACTCCTGTAAAAATCTGTGGGCGATCTAACGGTCAGATCAAAAGATATGGCTCTTTTGATACATTACTCTTGTCTAAGGACCTCCATCAACAACCTCGTCAACGCGGGGGGCGAAAATTTCTGAAGCTTCCTGCCAAGGGAAAACATTCACATGGAAAACTCGTGTAAAAATCTGAGCACTAGATCCAATGGCTCAATCAAAAGATATGTCCCTTTTGAGACATTACACTGGTCTAAACCTACAACAACTCGCCTCTTCACTCGAGTTTACGATTCTGCCCATCGCTCTAGGGAAAATAGCCTCCGGAAAACTCGTGCAAAAATCTGAGCACAATCCAACAGCAACATCAAAAAGATATGGCTTTTTTTTGAGACATTACTCTGGTCTCGACCTACAACAACACCTCCGTAACCAGACTTGCGATTTTGCCCCCTTCTAAAAGGAAAACAGCCTTCGGAAACTCCTGGTAAAAATCTAGGCACGATTCCAATGGACCAGAGTCAAAAGATATAGCTCGTTGTTTTGAGGCATTACTCTTTGTCTAAACCTACAGCAACAACCTCTTTCAACAAGCTTTGCGATTATGCACCTCCTCAAGGGAAAACCAGCCTCCGGAAAGTCCTGTAAAAATCTGAGAGGGGATCCCAACCGTCACATCAAAAGATATGGCTCTTTTGAGACATTACTCTTGTGTAGACCTATCAACAACACCTCTTCACCAAGTTATGATTCTACAACCTCATTAAGGGAAAATAAGCCCTCCGCAGAAACTCCTGTAAAAATCTGAGGTGCGATCCAAACGGTCAGATCAAAAGATATGTGCTCTTTTGAAACAAGATGACGTGGTCTTCACCAAACAACGAACACCTCTTTCAACGTGTTTCAATTATGCCAAGATACCCTCAAAGGGAAAAAGAGCCTCCAGAAACTCCTTTAGCGTGATCCAAAAACGGTCAGATCAAAATAAATGTGGCTCTTTTGAGACCTTACGTAACGGTGGTCCAAATTAACAACAGCACCTCTTCTCACCGAGTTGCAATTTTGCCCCTCCTCTAAGGAAAATAGCCTTCAGAAACTCATTAAATATCTGAGACGCAATGATCCAAACGGCACATCAAAAGATATGGCTCTTTTAGAGACATTACACTGGTCTAAGATTCATCCAACAACACCTTATTCACCCGAGTTGTGATTCGTCTGCATCTCCTCCAGGGAAAAGTGCCTTTTTAGAAACTCTTGTAAAAATCTGGGTGCGATCCAAGGGTCGGATATAAAGATATAGCTTTTTTGAGACATCAATCTGGTCTAGACCTAATAACAACACCTCTTTCGCCGAGTGGGCAGCGGTTTATGCCCTCCCTCAAGGGAAAACCAGCTTCCGGAAACTCATGCTGTAAAAATCGTGAGCAGGATCCAACATTAAAGATCAAATGATGTGGCTCTTTGAGACATTACTCTAGTCTAGACCTACAACAACACCTCTTTCACCGAGTTGCGATTCTACAGACCTCGTCAAGGTAAGATAGCCTCCAGAAACTCCTGTAAAAATCAGGAGGCGCGATCAAACGGTTCCAGATCAAAGGATTATGGCTCTTTTGAGACAAGGACGCTAGTTCTATACCGCCAACAACACTCTCTTCAAACCACCAGAGCTGTGATTCCGCACTCCCCTCCAGGGAAAAGAGCCCTACGCAAGCTCCTGTAAAAATCTTAGCGCGATCCCAAACGGTCAGAATAAAAGATATGGCTCTTTTGATACATTACTCTATGTCTAGACCACCATCAACACCTCGTCAACTGCGGGGCGATTCTGAAGCCTCCTCTCAGGGTAAAACAGCACAGGTAAAAAAAAAAAAAAAGTAAACTCGTGGTAAAAATCTGAGTACACAGATCCAATCGGCTCATCAAAAGATATGTCACCTTTTGAGAGCATTAACTCTGGTACCTTATGAAACCTACAGTACAACTCCTCTTCACCGAGTTAAAACGATTGCTAGATCTAGGGGCCGTCTCGCTCTAGGGAAAATAGCTCGATGAAAGAATTAATCTCCGGAAACTCGGGGCAAAAATCTGAGCACAATGCCAACGTAGCGGACATCAAATAGATATGGCTTTTTTGAGACTATTACTCTTGGGTCTCCTGACGTTTAGGAAAAATAGTAAAATTATTCGAAAAAAAAAAATCGGTACCTAGCAGACAACACCTGCCGTAATCCTCGGACTTGCGATTTTAGCGCTCACCACATTCTAACAGTGAAAAGACATCCCCCCCACCTCCACGCTCTTCGTAAACATCCTGGTAAAAAATCTAGGGCTATGCGATCCTTGAAATGTGGTCAGATCAAAAGATATAGCTCTTTTGAGGCAAGTTACTCCTTTTGTCTAGAACCCTACAGTAGCAATCCACCTCTTCAACAAGTTGCGATTATAGGCAGTTGCCTCCTCAAGGGAAATCAACAGCCTCACGGGAAGAGTCCTTGTGTAAAAAGTAAAATCTGAGGTAGGGATCGGCAACCGTGCACTAATCAAAAGATATGGCTCTTTTGAGACATGTACTCTTTGGTGTTATGAAAACCAACACAAACAACACCTGCTTCAACCAAGTTGATGAATTCTAGGACACCTCATTAAGTTAGGAAGAAATAGCCAGTTCTACAGTAAAATCTCCTGTACTAAAAAATCTGAGATGCGATCCAACGGTCAGCAATTCAAAAGATATTGGCATCTATTTGGAAACATGACGTGGTCCTTCCACGAAGTCAAGCAACCAACAACAACCTGATCTTTTCTGCAACGTGTTTCAATTTATGGCATGATCCTCAAGGGAAAAAGACCTGCCAGAAACACCTTTTAGCGTGATTCCTAACGGTCAAGATCAAAAAATGTGGTTCTCGTTTTGAGAGCATTAAACGGTGGTCTCAAGATTAAGCAACTAGCACCTCTTCACACGAGTTAGGCAATTTTAGGCCGCTCACTCTAAGTGAAAATAGCCTTCAGGAAACTCATTAAAATATCTGAGCGCGTGGATCCAACGGGGCACATACAAAGGGCAAATAGATATGGCTCTTTTGAGACATTCACACTGTCACACCAGGTGCTAGTGAAAATCATCAACAACAACTTATTTCACACTCGAGTTGGTGATTCTATACTGGGCATCTCCTCCAATGAAAAGTGCCCTTCTAGAAACTCCTTTGTAAAAATCTGGGTGGCGATCCAAGGTCGGATACTAATAGGATATTAGCTTTTTTATGAGACATCAATGCTGGTCTAGGTACCTATAAATCAACACCTAAGCAGACATCTTACTTTTCGGGCCCCCGAGTGGCGTGTTATAACGCCCGTCACTCAACGGGAAAGAACAGCTTCCGGAAATCTCAATGTAAAAGATCTGAGCAGGATCCAACATTTAGATCAAAATGATGTGGCTCTTTTGAGACAGATACTCTAGATACTTGAGAGCCTAACAAGCAACTACCTCTTGCACCCAGACGTTGCGATTTCTACACCCGTATTAAAATCGTCAAATGTAGAGGAATATATGTCCGCTCCAGAAAGGCATCTCGTAAAAATACTGAGCGCGATCTAAACGGTCAGAATCAAAAGGATATGGACTCTTTTGAGACAGGGAACGCGTATCCTAATACCGCAGTCAACAACAACCTCTTCACTCGAAGCTTGTGATTCCGCTAGCATCCTACCAAGGGAAACAGCAGCCCCTATCGCAAGCTCCTGTAACAAAATGCTTAGCTTGCGATCCAACGAGTCAGAATCAAAAGATATGGCTCTTTTGATGAGCCATTACTCTTGTCTGAGACCTCCATCAACACTCTCGTCAACGCAGGTGGTCTGAATTCTGAAATTAGCTCCTCCAGTGGATGAAAAGCAAGTCACGGAAACTCGTGTTAAAGTACAAACAAAAATCTGAGCGTACCTGATCCAGATGGCTCTAATACAAAAGATGATGTCCCTTTTGAGACCATTACTCCTGGTCTAAACCTAAGCAACAATCTCCATCTTGCACCGATGTTTACCGATTCTAACGCACTCCGGATCGGTCAAAAAGGAAAATACGGCCTCAACGGAAACTCGTGCAAAAATCTGGAGCACAATCCAAACAGCACACAATCATAAAAGATATAGGCTTTTTTGAGACAGTTTATCTCTAGGTCATCAAAGGACCTAGCAACAACTACCATCCCGTACCGAGTTGACAGATTTTGCCCCTTCTAATAAAGGAAAACAGCCAAGCTTTACGGAGAACTCCTGGTAAAGAAATGCATAAAAGGCAACCAAGTACGATCCAGATGGTCAGTAATGCAAAAGATGATAGCTCTTTTGAGGTAAAAGGGGGGTGAAATAAATTTAAATTAGCTCTTGTCTAGACTCTACAGACAAACACCTCTTCGAAGCAAAGGTGTGCGATTATGCACGCTCCTCTAAAAGTGGGAAACAACCATGCCGTCCGAAAGTCCTGTAAAAAATCTGAGAGGGATGCGCGAAACCGTCACATCAAAAGATATGGCTCTTTTGAGACTATTACTCCTTGTGTTAGACCTATCAACAACACCTCGTATCAACCCAAGTTATGATTCTAAATCCTCATTAAGGGGAAAAATAGCCTCCAGAAACTCCTTTGGTATGAAAATCTGAGTGCAGATCCAAACGGTCAAGAAATCAAAAGGAATGGGCTCTTCTTTGAAACGATGACGTTAGGGTCTTCACCAACCAAGTGCAACACCTCTTCAACGTGTTTCAATTATGCAGATCCTCAGAGGGAAAAAAGAGCCTCCAGAAACTCCAATTTAGCGTGGATCCAACGGTCAGGAATCAAAAGAAATGTGGCTCTTTGAGACCTTATGGTGGTCTACAAAATTAACAAACATAGCACTCTCTTCACGTCTCGAGTTGCAATTTAGGCCTCTCCTCATAAGGAATAAATAGCCTTCAGAAACTCAATTAAATATCTAGAGCTGCTTTTTCATGATCACCAACGGCCCCCCCCCACATCAAATCAAAGAATTATGGCTCTTTGTTGAGGACAATTTACGAACTAGGTCTAAAGATCAATCCAAACAAAATTCATCACTTATATCACTGCCGAGTATGTGATTCTGCATCTCCTCCGGAGGGAACAATGTGCCTTTAGAAACTCTTGGTACGAAAATTCTGGGATAGCGGATCCAAATGGTCGGAGAAAATATAAAAGATATAGGCTTTTTTTGAGACATCAATCTGGTCTAGACCTATATACAACACTCTCTACTCGCAACGAGTGGCGGTTATGCCCTCCTCTAAGATGGAAAACAGTCTTCCGGAAACTCATGTAAACTAAATCTGAGCAGGTATCGGCAAGCATTAAGTATCAATGATTGCATGTGGCTCTTTTGAGACATTAACTCTAGTCTAAAGACAGGCTAGCAATCAACACCTCTTTCACGCGGAGAATTGCGATTCTACACCATCGTCAAGGGAACGATGGGAAGCCATCGCCAGAAACTCCTTAAAAATCTAGAGCAGGCGAATCAAAAACGGTCAGGAGTTATATCAAAGGATATGGCTCTTTTGAGACAGGACAGCTAGTCCTATACGCGCTCAACTCAACACCTCTGTCACCACGAGCTGTGATATTACGCAGGGCTTTTTTTCCTTCCAAGGGAAACAGAGTCCACCGTTAAACCCCATCCCCCCCCAAGCCTTAAACGGCAAAAGCTCCTGTAACAAAATTCTTATGAGCGGCGATCCATAGACGGTCCAAGGATCTAAAAGTATTGATGGCTCTTTTGATAACTATGTTACTCTTGTCTAGACCTCCATCAACAAGACATCTGTTCAACGCTGGGGCCGATTCTGAAGCATCCTCCAGGAAGAAAACAGCATACGGAAACTCGTGTAAAAATCTGAGCATGCGATCCTAATTGGCTCGATCAAAAAGATATGTTCCCCTTTTGAGATCATTACTGCTAGGTCCCTAAACGGCTACAACAAATTTACGTCCTACTTCACTGCGAGTTATCGATTCTGCCCATCCGTCGTAGGGAACAATTAGCTCTCGGCGGAGAAGCATCGTCAGCAAAAGATCTGAGCACTAATCCCAACAGACAACATCAAAAGATTATGGCATTTTTTTAGAGGAACATTACATCTGGTCTCGACCCTTACAAACAACACACCTACCAGTACTCGAGACTGTGCGATTTTGCCTCCTTCATAAAAGGAAAAGTGCAGGGCCAATTCGGAAACGTCTGTAAAAAATCTAGGGCACGATCCAAATGGTCAGTGATCAAAAGATATAGCGTCTTTTGAGGCATTGTACTCTTGTCTAGACCCTACAGCAACACACTCTTCAACAAGATTGGCGATTATAGGCACCTCCATCAAGGGAAAAGCAGCACATCTAGACGGAAAGTGCCTGAAATTGCTAGTAAACTAAATCTGAGAGGGAATCCAACCTCAGTACACAATCAAAGAGATATGGCTCTTTTGATGACATTTAAACCTCATGTGTAGACATAAACAACAACACCTCTTCAACCAAGTTATGATTCTACAAGCCTCATTTACAGGGGAAAATAGCCATCGCTGTTAACCAAACTCCTGTGTAAAAATCTAGATGTGGCGATCCAACCTGTCAAGAAATCAAATAGATTATGGCTTGCTTTTGAAACATGGACGTAGGATCTTTCACCAACAACGATTAACATACACTCTCTTCAAATACGTGTTATCAATTATGCAGATCCTCAAGGAAAAAGAGCCTGCCATGAAACTCCTTATAACGCGTGTGATCTCAATAACGGTGTCATAGAAGCCAAAAAATTGTGGCTCTTTTGAGACGAAATTGTTGGGGGGGGGGGGGGTGGTAATGTTCAAAGCTTCATAGCGGTGGGTCCATAATTAACAACAAAGCAACACAACCTGCTTGCACACCACCGAGTGTGCAATTTGGGTTGCCGGCTCCTACTAAGGAAAATAGCGCTTCAGAAGGCTTCACTTCATATTAAATATCTGAGAGGCTAAGCCTGATCCTAGAAGCGGTCAGCAAAATGAAAAAAAATTTTATATTTTATGTGATATACGGATCGAAAAGAGATGAAAAATGTAGGAGACCCAGCTGGTGGTTATCATTCAAAAGGATGTATGGCGCATAGTGGTTAATACGAGCTATGTGGCTTAATTGAAATGTCTTTACTTAGTCACATATTCTATTCTAATACTAAGTGTTGTTGGAAGAAAAGGTGTTATGCAAATCAGTTAGAGAATTCCTTTAGTGTTAGAACATAGAGGCTACTGAAGTCGCATATTAATCCTATCGAAGAGTTTGGAGGGTTTACAGGAATTAACTTGGTTATAAAATACTATTAATTCATAACAAATTAATATATTATAAACCCTTACCCTTTAGTTTGTTAGACCAAGGGGGGGGTGGGGGGGCTTCAAGAAATCAGAAAGCAACATACAATTAATGTAATAATCCAAATGTGCCCAAACCCACAATCATATGTTAAAGTCAGTTTGTAGTATGGAAAATGAAGGTGTTAAGAATTACTTGTTAAATGAGGTATATTGACAGGCATAATCAAGTGGATGAACACGTTTTGATGCAAGAGTTTGTAAAATGCTTGAATATTATTCAAGAAGTATTATGAATAGACCATTTGATAATGTATACTTATATAAGATGCGTCTACAAGAGTCAATAAAATTTTCCGGCCCTTAACTCTAGGCCATTCTAAATTAAATGAATACCTCTACTAAGATGCGTCTCACAGAGTTATAATGAAAACCAGACTCCTTTACCTCCTGTCATCGCTATATAAGCGAATTTTGGTTAAATGTTGTTAATAATATAGGAAAAATAGTATAAGTAAGTGTAGTTTTTTTTTTAATGTCCAAACTACATAACCGTATTCGCGCCCCCCAAACCAAAAACAAAGAGATCATTGTGCTCTCAATGTCCTAAGGATAGAAAGATAGGAATGCAGTATAGAAGACATCACCATGAAAACAAGTGAATAATAGAGACAAAAACCTAAAACAAATTTGGGGAAAAGATTCTAAAGGCTCTAGATCCTTTAGCAATGGCGCTGAGAAATGTAGATGAACAACTACATCATCGGATAGTGATGGAATGACAACGCTCTTCTTATGGTTTTGACAATTAGCATCCTCACGAGCCTTGCTCGCAAATGATTACTTTACAGGTGAAGAGATTAATTTAATGATATTCAGTATGGAAGCACAACGTTTTTTTTTCGAGAGTGAACGTGCTGATTAATCAAACTTAGATAATGAGAGAATTCCTTAATCACTACATGCTAGTTTGGTAAAGGCTGTGCACTGCCCATTATAGAAGCAAGTTCCTTTCCGACGAATCTACTCCTAAAGGAGGCAAATGATGAGATTAGTTTGGTTGGATTCGCCAAATCAAGAGTTTTCTCGGATACAAAGATGGAGTCTTGGGAATCAACTAAAGAAGTTCATCAACAATATGGTTTTGATTGGCATGACATTCGTGTGGTTCATAGATATAGTTGGTCCGCAAGACATGGGCATACTTCTTTCTTTGTGGTGGTGACTATCCCAACGGAGAACTCTCAACACGCTGGATAGACTTGCCTCGGTTTGGTATTCATGGTCCGCAATAGGAGTGAGGCTGACACTCCTGTCTACCGCATATAAGTGAATGATCACAACGCAACTATGTTCTTTGAATGCGCTTTCTCCTTTACGAAAGCATTATGGTGGAATGTTTAGTGAGCAAAGATGCGACCATTGCCCAAGAATGGACAAAAAAGCATGGATGAATGGATTCAAATTGGCCAACTGTCTCTCTGGCAAGAGCAAAAGTTTTGTCAACTTTTGCTCGGTAAACTGTGCATTTCAGCATGCTACAGTATATTAGTATCTGGCAAGAAATGGAAGCGCAATGAATCTTTGCAGGATGTGTCTAAAGGCTTAACGAATTACTGATTTTTGATAAAATCAAAACAGAATGTATCATTCGCGATAAGCCTTAGTTTTTGATAGAGGAAATGTATACAAATACATAACAGTATGAAGAACATAAGGATCGCCAAAGACTATTTGGAGGAGTGCAATAACAATGGAACTCTTTAATTTGTATGTTTAGCTGGTTGTTTTGTATTGTACCCCTATCAGCCCCCCTACATAGTCTAGTTTGGTGGCTGAAGAGTTTTGTTTATGTTATGGTGGCTCTAGCCTGTGAAGCCATATTGTTGGTTTTTCGTTTTCTGTCCACTATTGTAAATCTTGGGTATAGCCCCATTATATTCTTTGTCAATCTTTTCTTTTAGATACATAAGGTCAAGCTTACCAAACAGAAAAAAGACAAACCCTGAAACACTACTTAAACAAATATAAATGAAGTAACGAAAAATCGAAATAATAATATGCTTATTTAATAAAACCAATAATGACACATTGAAGGTTGTCATCAAATGAACTGGCTCAAATCTAATGCCTAGATAAGCTTTTTTACAAGCTTTTTGCCTTAGTTGACCAATTTAGTGCGACTCATGCAGGGATGAAAGATTGTATTTGGTCAATCAATTGTTCAGCGATAGCAGCAGATATTATGATTTGTCATGCCGAAGATGTTAGAAATTGTTGTTCCACAGCTTGATCAAGAAAAGACAACAAATTATCATAGAACCATTAACGTTTAACAAACCTATAGGTTTATGGTGAATGTGCAGTTGGGCCTAAGAGGAAATATGAAAGATCTCTTCCAATGTGCCTATACCACCTAGTAAGGCAACGAAGGCATCAACATGGTTAAACAAGGCATTCAGTCGATTAGACATTGTGGGGACCTGTAATATCCTCCTCCAATTGTTTTTTTCCAAATGAAGTCCCAATTTTCTTAAGCTTTGGAGACAACCCCCAAGAACGTGACTACCTCCTAAAAATGCAACAATTGACACACCAGCCCCATTAATCATAGAGGCTATGCCTCCACCCAATACACTAAATGAAGCTTCTTTTTTTTTGGTAAGCTGACTTTATGTATTAAAAGAAAATGATACAAAAGAATATAATGGGCATACCCCAAGATTTACAATGTGGACAGAAACGAAAACCAACAAATGGCTACAGGCTAGCCACATAACAAAACAAAAACTTAGACCAACTAGATATGCTAGGGGAACATAAAACAACCAGCTAAACATCAAATTAATAGTCCATGTTATATGACCCTCTAAAGTCTTTGGATCCCTATGTTTTCATCTGTTTGGTTGATCCTATCCTCATCAAAAACAAGCTTATCGCGAATGATAACATTCAATTTGATCAAAAACCAAATTCGAAAGCTTTTAGACAACATTTGCAAAGATCCTTGCGTTCCATCACCTTTGCCAGATACAATACACTGTAGCTGCGAAACCCTTGTTTACTTACGAGAAACGTGACGAAACTGTTTGCCCCATGACCAAGAGATCAGTGCCAATCAAATCCATTCTTGCCCAACTTTTTTGTCATTCTTTGAGATGTCGCATCTTTTGGGTCACAAACAGTTGCCAACCAGTAATGCTTTCGTAAATGGGAGCATTCAAAGAACAAGTGGTTGTTTGATCTTCATTATTGGCGGAGACAGAGTGAGCACCTATTGGGACCAATGAAATACCAAAACCGATGAAGTCTAACTTATCTCCTGCGTTGAGAGTTTCCCGTTGGATAGCCACCCAAAAGAAGAAATGCATGTCTTGGGATAACATCCA
The DNA here is from genome assembly GCA_029228515.1 of Populus alba x Populus x berolinensis. Lineage (NCBI taxonomy): Eukaryota > Viridiplantae > Streptophyta > Magnoliopsida > Malpighiales > Salicaceae > Populus > Populus alba x Populus x berolinensis. The sequence goes on along the minus strand of JAQIZT010000101.1, from coordinate 28,503 downwards.
TTCTTGAACCACACGATTTCAGTGCCAATCAACCGTCTAATGAAATGAATTGCCTTAGGTTTTGTGTCCAATAGCTACGTTTGACCGAGGAAAAAACCTCTGATTTTGGCAAATCCAAACCAAACAATCTCATCCCTTTTTTGCCCCTTAGAAAGTAGATGTGGAAGGAATAGCTTCCTTATAATGGGGTGCCAGCCAATAGCATGAGTTGATAGGAATTCTCCATTCTTTCTAAGTTATTAATCAGCACGCACACTCTCCTCTTCGCGTTGTGATCCATACCTAAATCATAGATGAATCCGTTTCACCGTAAGTATCAGCGAGCGAGCTGTGAGGATGCCAATTGTCCAAACTCATAAGAGAGGTTTGTCACTATCCATCTCCGATGATGTGCTTCATCTTCGGCCATTGCTAAGGATCTGATGCTTTAGAATCTTTCCCAAAAGCCCAAGAGCAGCTTCCTGGCGCCCTGAATTGTCCAGAAATTCCAACCATCGCAAGAGATTGGATCTGATCCAAGTAGAGCCAGATTGAGCCATCTGAGTCATTGCAAACAGTTCCCCAAATATGGTGTTTCAACAAGGCAATCTTGTTTACCATTCTGCTATCCTTTTTATGGCCTAGTCCCCACCCCCCTCCTTTTTTGGAAGACAATACCTGAATCCCCAAAGTCACTTTAAAAAGGCCCTAGTAGTGCTCAATAATCTTGAACCTGACCAGAAAGAAAGGTTTCTCATAATTTTGCATTCAACATTTTTCACTACTTCCCCCAGTAATAGGAATAGAGATGCCTAATAGACCTTGGATGGAGAATAAGACTGAGTTTATATCAGTTGTACTCCGCGCCTGCGAAAGAGAGTGTTCTGCAGGTCCAATGATGTCCGAACTTTAGCGGTAAATATCGATCCACGAGGCCCTTACAATTTAACAGTCCCCCCCCCCCCCCCCTTTAGGTCTGGACGAGATAAGAGGCACTCCCAAATATTTTTCCCATAGGAAGCTCCCCCTCTCTAAACCCAAGAATACTGATAATCTGTTCCCCTCTCAAAGCACCTAATAGACCTCGCTCAAAAAGATGTCACTTTTGTTTGGATTTGGATATAGACCTGATATGATACGTGAAACTTCTGTGAGTTACATTTTTGATCTTTAACGACTTGAATGTACATCCCCTTTGTTGTAATATCATCAAGTCCGTTCGGCAAAAGCAAAAGATGAGAAATTGGTCCTTCTTTTGCATTTTCCAGTTGGAACTTAGAAGTTTTGGTTGGCACTCATATTGCAGAACGAGACCTTCCTGACAGGATTTTTCACATGCATAGGACAAACAAATATGGAGATAATGGATCACCTTGTCTTAACCACGTCTCGCCCCCTTGGAAGTAACCTGCAAGTTCACACGTTGAAGGGGGGTTTTTGCTTTGAGAATTGAACAGTGATGGTAACACAAACCATGATCCAATCAATGACTGTTCTGGGGAATCCTATTTTTATTAACGTAGCATCAACAAAATCCCATCGAACCGAGTCATAAGCCTTCATCAGGTCTACTTTTCCATAGCACAACGAGCAGGTGGACTCGTAGTAGTATGATAGTCTTTCAATTAGTTCCTGGAGAACAAAAGAATATTGTCGCATGATGTCTCCGTCCAGAGATAAAAGCTGTTTGATTACAGACCTACTAAGGATGGTAAAACAATTTTCATTCCTCCCAGCTAGAATCTTCGCGATGCATTTTGTATACCTGGTATTTGCAGTAAGAATATAAGAAGAAAATCTCATCAATCCTTGTAAGGATTCAGCAACCTTTAGGGGATACGGGAAATGGATGGTCATTTCTTTAAGCATTCTACAAGTCTGGAAGAAGGGATCTAACATCGTTGATTACATCTTTCCCACTACTATTGCCACATTCTTTTGAAGAAACCTGCGTTGATAAGCCATCCAGACCAGGAGCTTTGTTGTTTTGTCAAACATAACATAGCATGCTTAATCTCCTCTCTTTATTAGCAATCTTGTGCTAGTTACATGTTTTGTTTGAGTTGAAGACAGTTTGTAATCAATTGCCGATTTGCATCACTATTCTAAGACTCCTCGTTTCAGGACCCTATAGGCATCTGTTCACTCCCCAATACAACGCTGGAAGTAAATGCAATTACTTCTGATTTGAACTGCCTCGTGTCCCCTTCAAGCGACTTCCTCCATCCTCCCCTTGTAACCGAGAGAAGCTTTATTTCTATTCCTGTCTTACCATTTACTGATTTGTGAAAGTAGTCTTAGTATTCAGATCCCCCAAGCTAAGCCAATTGTATGCCTTAACTGCCCTTTTGTTTGAAATAAACGCATCTTCCGCCCTGACAGTAGAAGCATAGTTACGAACAACATCTCTTTCTCGTATACGCAATGTTGGATTCTTAGGCGCTATTTTGTATAGCATAGCTTGTTGAGCCTTATCCATGTGATCTTTTGCATCTTTTTGACTCCTATCGGAAATATTAGAGAAAGTGAGTCTTATTGAAATGTTTTAAGTTCCTGCTTTAGCTTCCTTAGTTTGGTAGCACACAGTTGATACAATTGGACACACCTCCCGAATGCTGATCCCATCTTTCTCCATCACCAAGGGCATGAACATCGTCATGATCCATCCACATATCAAAGAATCTGAATGGTTTCTTTATGTTCTGCAACAATTGCCAGTGACTTTTTACCACCATGGGAGAATGATGATCTGGACACATACCAGCAAGGCAAGAATCTCGCTTCCCGACCAATAGGAAGTGCATATTGGCTTCTCAATTCTATAAGCACTCTAATCTAGTTTTTTCTAGCATAATCATATATCCTCTAGGACATTGGTTTCGTCCCAAGATATAATGCATTACACTTGAATACCGAAGATCATACCACTTTCGCTTCACGTATACATGTTTTCCAATCTGTTCCCATATGAACCACCAGCCCACGTTGGAAACCCTCCTAACCTCTTTGACATCTGTTGCGGATGGCATTAAAGAAAGTCGCCCAAACAGATATTGGCTAGCTTAATATCAATGACAGAAACAGGGATGGCCTGGTCCTGACATTCCCAGAACCATCACTCTTTCACCAAATCAGCATTCCAACAAACCCAAATACCAGACCACAACAAGAGAAATCATAAATTTAAAAAAATTTTTAATAAAGAATGGACTCAATTACGCAGAAGAAGTTTGCGAAACATTATCGTTATTGCCTGTCTCTTAACCCGAGTTTCAACCAAGACAAAAAATAAAACCATCCCCCTCTTGATGGATGAGCTGACAACTCAGTTCTGAATGCTTTATGGGATTCATTCAAACTCTCTAACATTCCAACATCCAGATAATCATAGGGAAATAGAGAGGAGTGACCAAACGAACCACACCACTGATTACCTTGACTTTGGGCCGCCCCTTCGAGGAGCCAGATTTCTTACTCCTTTCTTTGAAAAGCCTGGAGAAACCCGTTTTTCTTTTTTCTCTAGAGAGTCTTTAGCCTTGCTAGCTAACTGATTAGATAAAAGTTTCCCCCATCAGAAAGAAATCGAACTTTGCAGACTTGTTGGGATCAATGACGTCGACTCCCTTAATCATCGTCCTTCCCTTACACTGTATCACCTCCCATAAGCTCCAATATCAATCACCTCATGACTAACAAGGGTGTCATGGTTGCATAAGCCAATTGTATTACAAATGGTTAAACTTTGATCTAAAGAAGTAACATGCAGCCCCTTCCCTCTGGCACCATGTCTGCTCGTAAACTCTTCAAAACAATAGAAGAGGTAGGAGTTTTCATCTTCATAACAAACGCAGCATTGGGCACATCTGTTGTCCGCAGTTTCATTCGTATGACAATCAACAATATGTAAAAAGCAGTATGCTAAACAACCATTCTCATTACAATTAAGCTCTTTAGATTCCAAACAATCATTTCTCAACCAATCGTAACAACCCTTATTTCGTTTTACCAACCTACCTGCCATTGAAGCTGATTTTGCTTATTATCTGCAGGTTTAGAGGTTCACAAAGCTCCTATTTTCCTTTTCCCCTCTGCCCCCATTGTAACGATCATCGAACTTTACTGGTAGCAACATATCGCTGTGTGTATGTCCAAAGACATTGCAATTTAATTGCACCTTGACGGTATCCATTCCATAATCCGTTGAAATTGTTATGAATTAACCCATTTGGACAACGAAGGTCGAATTCCTTCACCAGCGTTTTCGAAGCTTCTATCTCAACAACGCAAAACTCTTGCGTAGCTAAGCCTTTTTACACAACAATGTAGTAAGGTCAGCATGAAGGGGAACCCCAATAGGCACTCGCTACACAACTTAACCCCTTAAATAGTCCCAATACTCGAGAGGAACATTACTAGAGCTTTAACCCATACCGAAAATCTCTATCCTGATCATCTTTTTCAAAAATTGCATGTTTCGGGAAAAATGCCAACATTTAAGCACCAAAGGTCTGTTGGCCATGTGCCCATGGGGCTTCTCCTCGCAGAACATTTGTGGCACGATCGGACAGAATCGAAAAAAAGTTGAAGAGAAAAGAAACCATTGATCAGAAGATAAAACTTCGATAGACCCCCCCCGTAGGGAAGCCCCTCATATTCTTTTGGCAAATAGAATTAACAACAGGGATGAGGGTAATTTCTGACCCAACGAAATGGACCAACTAGAGTGGACTTTCCAAAGTTCAACAGCCATCCTCAAACCACTATCAAGTGGAGGAGCTACTGTCACATCGACCATACATTTATTGCGGGGGGAGTCAAAATGCAAGTTTTACGGACTAGGTATATTCATATCAATGAGGGCATCCTACCCTTATTGTCATCAACATCAGAGCCCTTCAAAGCATTTAAAAAAATTTTTTCAATTTGGGGCTAAGGTGTAGTGTGTGTCTTGTTGCTTAGGGACCCAAACCTTCAACTCATCACTTTTAGAACCCAACACTAGGATTCATGTTCAAGACTAATTTAGCATATCTTGGGAGCTCTAATTGTAAGGTTATGTCTAGATTTAACTCCAGTTGTGTTGATTCAATTGTCAAGAGCTAAACCATTGGAAACAAATTCGACAGGCAGAACACAAAGACAATTTGGCATGCGCATACAAATATACGTTCTAAGGACGAAAAAAACTCAGTCCAAGAAGCCCCAACGGTTCAAAGGTAGAGTTACACATGTTTATGTAATAACATATTAAATAAATCAGCACAGTTTAACGGTTGAAATTCTTCCGCAGATGTCAATTATATCGAAACTTGACCTGAGAATTGACGACCTTCTGTTTGAACATGTAGAAAAACGGTTTGCTGGAGGCTAAATTTCTAATACGTCCGCCCGTTCATAATTGTGTATCATCAACCAGAATGCATTCAACATAATCCAAAAATTAAGCCTTGATCCAATGGTGGGAAGAATGGTGGGGGAGAAATACTGCCGGCGGCTCCTGACTGTTCCGAGAAGGATTTTTTCCAGAAATATTCATATAAATGGCTAGGCTTCCTGCAGGAGGAATCCAACATGGACGATCCCCTCTGGAAAGAATGTAGGCAATATTAGAATGTTCACAACATACAAAAAATAGTCTGGATACCAACGGTATAAAACATGGCAAAATCGGGGGCAAAATTCGGCCAGGACAACTTTGACAAAAGCACTAGGGGGTTTTTCCAGAAAATTTTTCAATTGTCCAGATTTCCTTTACAACGGTGGCAAGCTTTAGAAGATCCCTCCGGTTAGAATGTAAGACAAATAGTTCCGTGCACAACAATTAACCAAATCCTTGGCTTGATCCAACGGTGGAATCGCCGAGAGTATGGCTGTCGGAGCACCGCCCCCTTTTGTATCTTTCCTCTCTAACCTCTCTCTGGGGAGATTATCTCACCAACATAACTAAATGAATCTTTCTCTCGAGCTAGTACCTGATCAAGATGATTTGCTGATTCTAAAAACATCGTTTTCTTTCCCAGGACCTTCATCTACCGAAAACACAAATATTTCTTATGTGATGACTTTGAGGAACCTGCCATTTCTACAAGCACTTCTATATTTGAATGAATGGGTTAAGTAGAAATGAAGGAAGGAAGAGAAGAAATTTATAGAGTGAGAAATTAAAAATGCAATCATACCACATATGATGTAAAGGCTATCGTGTAGTCTCACACACACCACTCGTGCTCTCTATTAAATATTTATTTTGAAAAAGCATGTGTATGTACAGATAGTTGTGATTATGGCTCATATCTTCCCTTGGTTTTACGTCCAAGAACGGCTTAAACACCCTCATGGGTTGGGGATAGTCTTTCCATCCAGTTTTTCTTAAAAACTGGCAAACAATGTCTTTTTTAGTCATATTCTAAAGACTAAGTCGAGCATGTTCTTTATGGAATTGTGGCCATAAATCATAAATTGCATGATGCACTATCACCACTAGGATGCGTCTCAAAGGTCAACAGAAGATTATCTAAAGACCCCTTACTCAGGTCGTCCTTAATGAATTGTATTTTATCTTGACGGTTTACAGATAGCATTCCTAAAGAACGACATGCCTCATTACAAGTCCATCAGGCATATCTGTGACAGACTTTCAGTCGTTTTGCACGACGTTTCTTTGCAAAAGTGCTTTTACCTGTTCTAGGCATGTGTGAAATGAAAGAATTGGAGGACTCACTTGATAATCAGACCCTTGCTTCAATTAGCCAGCGAATATATTTAGGAATTCCATGATTCAATAACAACCTCAATCTTGCACACCTATCATGGTAAATTTTTGTAATCGCATTTGGAGGCAAAGCGGGAAAATACCTTTTTAATTTTTCAAGAGTGGTGTCCATTTTCAAAAGAGAATTGGAGAAGAAATTCAAAGAAGGGAGAAAGGGTAAAGAATTGTATAAATATATACAAATATCAGTTATTATGGGAAAGTGAAAGAACCGACTTAAGTCATGGAGTATTGTTATCCACCATTTGACCAGGGTGAGAGATAGATTAGAAAAACAAAAGTTACAAAACCGAAACAATACACAAAACAATGTGAGAAAAAGAATCAATCTTTATATACAGGATCACTCAATTCAATAGAGTCATTTTCAACTGAAAAATTGTCAAAATAAACTTTCAAACGATGCCCATTTACCTTGAAAACATTGTCATTCTTTGGATTCTCGATATCACAAGCCCCATTTGATGCGAACCTCGTGATCACGTGGTCACGCCACCCACAATCAAGATTGAGATCTGATCCCGGAAAGCCGAAATAGGTCTGATATGAGTGCGACACAATGGAAACCTGCCCCAAGGCACCAACACTATCTTTAATTAAGCCTAAACATTAAAGATAATAATAAAATTAACTAATCTGTCATTAAATACAACCAGCCCTTCTTTCCTTGTGTAGCTAGGTTGAATAAGGAATCCTTATAAGAAAAGGATTCTGAAACATTAATGAATCACTGCCACACTTGTAGATTATATTGCAGCTCATTAAAGATCCTTATGGAAACCTAGGAAAATTCCCAAAAACCAGCTGCCACATCCTTGTAGAAAAGAATCCTAACCAAATGAGGGAAGTCCACAAGTCAAAATGGAAGTAAATAACAAAATCCGTACAGCCTCCGTTGACGCAGTATTGTGGTTCCTTCCCGAACTCCGATTGACCCATGAATGTTTGATACAAAAAAAACCCAAGGTAGTAAGATATGTCTGTGAGAGTCCACATAAAATATTATCTCCGATCCAACGGTTTAGATTGACAATTATGATTGTTTGCCGTAAACCTGGACTGTTGCGCTTTTTTTTACGCCAAAATCCGAATCTGACCTTACTTGGGTCTTTGTATCACATGGCTGAAACCATATCATTCCCTCTCTCTTCCAAGAAGATTCACTCCTCGAATCCTTGGAATACGAATTAATAGTGACTGCAGTAGCCTCTGTTTAAGCCCTTCGTAAACAATCCTCCTTCTTGCTAACACCTTTCTCCAACAAACGACTGTAGTAAAAAGTAGTGACCTGACTAAAGAATTTCAAATAAGGCGACGCCGTACTAACCCCTTGCGTACATACTTTTGAATGATAACCACCAACGACTCTCCTTCGTCTTTCATCCTTTTGGCGTTGTACCCTCTTTTTCCCATGAAGCTTGAAGATCATAGACTAATCTTCTACACTTATCAACTTGTCGTTCTAAAACCCCCAAACCATGGCTTAGTTTTTCACATCATCGATCTACAATCCTTCTCTGTTCCCGATCCCCCTTAGTGTCACATACATGACACAGATAGGGAAAAGAAAACAAGAAGACGATGAAAAGAATAGAGTTTATCACTGGAAGAACACTGATTTAGATTCGAGATTACGAATCTGACTTTTGTTTGGACCAGAACTTATCGAGAAAAAAAAACAAACAAATGCGAAAGAGATGAAAATGACTCAAACAACAGCCAAATATCTAAATATGATGATAAGTATAATGGCAGGAACGAAATCAACAGAAACAAAACGAGTTTTGAAAGATAACACCAAACAAACCCGTTACGACAAAACAAGACCCAATTGAGGAACCTAAAGAAACCGATATCCAAATGACCTTGAATTTAATATCTATATTAAAATACTATGAAAACACCAAAACTCAATTTGTAGGTCGTTATCTTATTTCTAGGTACCCAAACTCCTTGCATGATCCAGTTTGCGGCAGAATTGAACCTCCAATTAAAACCTCCAGAAGCTGATATCAAAATAGCCCAAATTTAATATATGGTGCTATCTCATCACCAATACACATAATATGAAGTTTCAATTGATTCTAAGGTGGTTTGCTTATGGTTCACTAATAGTAGTGTTTCTACGACAGAATTGAACCTCGAATTAAAACCTCAAGCAAAGAATATTAGAATAAGCCCAAATTTGATATATGATGCTATCCCACCCCCAATAGACTGAATAAGAAGTTTAAATTGATTCCGAGGTGGTTTGCTTATGGTTCACCAAAATTTGTGTTTCTGGCGGGCAAAAATTGAATGATCCTTGAAATTTCAACTAATCACTCTTTTCTCTATTGTCTTCTGTTTTTTTTTTTCTTTTTTTTAATAAACTGATATCATTAGAGACAGTAACCAAATGAAATATAATTTTTTTTTTGCTTAGATGACGCAAACTTGAAAAGAACAAAAAGATGGACGCAAACACCTGAAAAACTTAAGGGAAACTAAAGGAAAAAAAAAACGAAAATAACAGAATGATATGACCTTGTTTCGGAGCCTAGCTCTGATACCAATTGATGCGAACCTCATGATCATGTGGTCAAGCAACCCACAATCAAGATTGAGATCTAATCCCGGAAAGCCGAAATAGGTCTGATATGAGTGCGACACAATGGAAACCTGCCCCAAGGCACCAACACTATTGGAATATAAGTAGAATGATGCCACGAAGCCAGTTGAATCTTCGATAAGATCAAGATTCAGTTCGTTCAAGAAACTAAAGAATGCAAGAATCACTCTATCCATTAACAACGTAAAAACTGAAAAATTCAGAATAATGTTTTCATCAAAGCTGCCAAAATTGTGGCTTACATGAGTTTTAACAGATAAGTGTTTCTTTTAAAAAGTTAACCCTAAATGGTACCCCTTATGAGGTCCCCACCCACTCAAAACTGGCCCAAAACGCCTAAACTGAAAAGCCCATATACCTGATCCAAACAAGCCTTGGACCCTAGCTCAAAACAAAGTTTTAATTAAGGCCCAAACATTAAAGATAATAATAAAAATAACTAATACTGTCATTAAATACCACCAGCCCTTCTCTTCCTTGTGTAGCTAGGATGAATAAGGAATTCCTTATAAGAAAAGGGATTCTTGAAACATTAATGAATCACTGCCACAACTTGGTAGAGATATAAATTGCAGCTCAATTAAAGAACCTTATGGAACTAGGAAATTACCAAAACCCAGCAGGCCACATTCCTTGTAGGAAAAGAATCCTAACCAAATAGGAAGTCCACAAGTCAATATGGAAGTAAATAACAAAATTCGTACAGCCGTCCATTGACCAGTATTGTGGTTCCTTCCTGTAACGACTCCGATTGACCTTGAATGTTTTTAACCCAAGGTGAGTAAGATATGTCTGGAGAGGTCCCACATAAAAATATTATCTTCGATCCAACGGTTAGATTGACAATTATAGACTATTGCCGTAAACCGGGACTATTGGGCTTTTTACCGCCAAAATCCGAATTCTGACCTTATACCTTGGGTCGTATCACATGGCTGAAACCATATCACCATTTGGATACACATGTTTCAACATATAAAAGCGATTGCTCCCATCTTTGGATCTTAGTTATTCCTGGAAATAAATGCAGTCGAGAATTATAAAGCAAAAATTTTTGACCAACAATTGAATGTTTTTTCTTCCTCAGGTATTATACTTGTCATGAAAACTCCTTTGAATTCTTACTTATATGAATTCCTTGAATTGTCATCTGCATGATTTCTTATTTTCCTCAAGCTTCATTTATTTGCGAATTTTCGCAGCTAACTAGCATCATCAAGGTTTGAATTGAAAGCTTTTAATAACCCAATAAGCTTTATGTTTCAGATTTCCCACATGCAAGTGGACAAGGTTATTTCCAATAGACAAAGTCTATTAAGGGTTGGACATACCTAATGATGTTTTTATAAGCAGTTCGATAAAGCCCAAAGTGCATCATTAAGTCTTAAAGACTAGTCTTTCTTATTATGGTTCCCTATTATCTCTCGAAGATTTGTTTTGATCTTCCCTATTAAGCAAGTTCTACTTGTCCACATTTGTCTGAGAGTGATAAGGGTGGCAACTTTGTGTGTGATTACCATATTTTCTTCATATAAAGAATCAAATGGGTTGTTGCAGAAATGTGTTTCCACCATCATTTATCATGGGCTCGAGGATTCTAGAAATCGACTCAAAATATTGTCTTTCAAAAACTTTATCACTTATTTTTTTGTGAGTCATTGTTTCCGGACTTAGAATTGCTCCTATCCATTTTGAAACATAATCTATACTTGCGACTAAATATGTCCACAAAACCAAATGAATGGAGGAAATGGACCCATGAAATCTATACCCTAATAGTAAAATATCTCAATGACAAGAATAAGATATAAAGGCATCATGGTGACGTTTAGTAATAGATCCCAACTTTTGACAATTTTCACAAGTCTTGTAGAATCAATGTGAGACTCTTGAAACATGGTGGGCCAGTAAAATCCACTTTGTAAGATTTTTGCAGTTGTCTTTTTTTACAAGAAATGACCCCCACAATGCCTTAGGATGACAAAATTTTAATGACACTACTTACCTCATTGTCAGGAATGCATCTTCGTAATATTTGATCAGCACAATATTTAAATAAATACGGGTCCCATCCTAATAAAAGTTCTTCACTTTGGTCAAGAACTTTCTTTTATCTTGGGTACTCCAATGAGCTAGCAATTGTCATAGAAACAAGAAAATTAACAATATTAGTAAACCAAGGCATTAAATACACGAAAAGTAAAGATTCAACGGTAAAATAATCATTGAAGGTGTGGTGTCAGATTTCAAATTTGTTGTTCAATCATTACAAATGATACTGCGACCACGATTTAGGTGTCGTTCTTGTCTGTTGATTGTGATAACAAATTCGTGAAGTAAACAAAATCCACCGCACCAATCTAGCCTTAGAATCTTTACTAAAAAGAAGATATTTCAATTGCTGCATGATCACTAAAAAAACAACAACAGGTGTGCCAATCAAGATAAGACCCTAATTTCTCATAATGCAAATACTACTGCTAGAAGCAACCATAATATTAAGATATGTTTCATCACACCACATTTTAACTAGTGTTTTGCCTATGTTTTCACATATAAAATGCCTTGATATTCTTTGATTTATGTTTTGAAGGCACTTTTGTATGAGAAGAAGCCAAAAAGAGTAAATTGTGAGGTAATTGGCAGATTTGACCTTCATAGGATTCGATGTTTTGTGCAGAGCGTGATCTCTAAATGTCCAAAATGAAGTGATTCCAGTGGCATTAAAAAACTAAACATCCATACCTTTCTGGACATCGAAGGCAAGACCAATAAGAATAAGGAAGAGCATGGAAATCGCAGCTTTCAAAGTCAAATCTCGGCAATCTACCAGTGTTGACCTTCAATCATTCCGACTTGAATATCTAGAGCTAATAAAAGTCCAATTGATGCAAACTCACATTGTTTTGGAATCCTGAACTCAAAGGCCTATACACGCTCCAAATTTCAGCTAAAAAAGATGTCATATTGAGGGAGATTTGATTTTTCAAAGATGAACAACTGAATTCTGCCAGCAAACAAGTTTCGAGAAGAAACGAGTCCAAATTGACGTTCCGAAGCATCTAAACCGACATCCAAGATTTTTATTTCAAGCAATGTAGCTCCTCTAAAAGTCCCCCCCCCAAAGTGTTGAAGATTTAATGCAAAGCTATTTCTCATTTTTTAGGGAAATAGTTATTGAACTACTTAAATGAAAAATGTCTACTTAAGGGAGGACTATTTTGTAAAATAAAGAGATTAGGTTTTCCAAGCATGTAAAAAGAATGAGAGAAGAGAAGGGGTGCAAGCCAACCCAAGAGGATAAAAATATGCCCCCCTACTCTAAAGAAACCCTAAATCATGCATTCTTCCATCTTTTTGATTAGTATGTTTCAACAAGACAAGCGCAAGGCTAAACTCATTTTCTTGGTTGCAAGGACACGGAAACCTTCGGATTTCAAGAACCGTGAGATCAATTTTACCTTTTCCTTTCAGTTTTATCTGATGAATATGTTTTGTTCACCTATGCTTATTTTTCCTATGATTGTTTTATTTTAATTGCTAGAGCGGATTTCTAAGTTATTATTATGTTAGACTATTTATTACTAAGTTTGATATCAAAATCGGAGTTGTGGGTATATGAACTTGTGAAGCAACTGAGTTTAATAATTGTAGCGGATCTACGTTATTAATCTTAGGGAGAACATTCGATCAAAGCAACATAAGCGAGACCAACTTAGCTGTGTAGTATTAAGTGAATTTATCTAGATCTTAAGGCTGTCATTGGATTAAATCATTAGTGCGGACACTGTTGATTAATTGTTGGTTAGGGTTAGTAATACGGGCAGATCCGTTAATTAACCAACGTAGTTAAGAAAAGATAAAAATTCAGAATATAAACTGGAATTTCCATTTCAAGGATCATTTTTGCTTTCTAACAGGTGAAAGTGTGCTTGCGACCAAGGGTTTGATCTCCCCTTGATTAATTTCTGATTTAATTAAATTCTGTTTGATAGTTTTCTATATCTCTTTTGCTTTAGCTCTAGATAACATCCAACCCCCCCCCAAATTGCATAGTCAACTAGCATAAAAATTTGACTTAAATCTTCCTCGTGTATCGACCCCTTGCTTGCTCTATACTATCTTGTGTGTTGTGTTTTAAGCTAGGGTAATTAATTTGTGCGCCCGCAACATTGTCAACAAATGCAATGTAATTCTTTTTCAGTAGTGGTGTAACTCATTTGAAGCAACATTTAAAGTTATACTTGCATAGTAAATCACATAGGTTTCCTTATCTTTTCTTATGTCCCAAGACAGCACCCACGGCATAATCACTAGCGTCACACATTATTTCAAAAGGTAATGACCAATCATGAGGTTGAATGACAGGAGCAGAAGTAAGCAAATATATTAAGTGAACAAAGGCTTCTTCACAATGATCCAGTCCAATAAAAATATTATCCTTTGTTAGATGGTTACTCAATGGGCTTAGATATTAACATTAAAATCTTTGATGAACCTTCTGTAAAAACATGCATTCCTTAAGAATGATCTAACATCTATAACAGATTTTGGTGTTTGGTAAGTTGGCAATTAACTCGATTTTTAGATTTGTCAACTTCAATTTCCTTCTATGAAACAATGTGGACCAAAGACAATGTCGTTTGTTACCGATAAAATGAACATTTTTCCCCAATCAATACAAGATTCCTTATTTTCACACGACTGCATCAAAAACTTATCTAAGTTAGTCAAACAATCATCAAATGAATCACCAAAAAACAGAAAAATCATCCATTAAAATCTTCAGAAAACGTTCAACCATATCACTGAATAATGCTAAGGCATGCATGCTTTGAAATGTGGCTGTGCAATACAAAAGTCCAAAAGGCATCCTTACGATATGCAAAAGTACCAAATGGGACATGTGATCTTCCAATGCAATATCAATTTGATTGTAAAACGAATAGCCATCTAGGAAACAATAAAAAACATGACCTACAACTCTTTCTAGGATCATGAATGTCCATGAAAGGTAAAGGGGAACTGATCTTTTCTAGACATTGAATTAAGTTTTCCTATAGTCACTGCACATGCACCAACACTAATCCTAGTTGGAATTAACTCATTTTTCTCATTTGTTATCACAGTTACTCGAGACTTATTGGGTACAGACTTGGGTAGGACTTACCCATATTGCAGTCAGAAATACGATATATAATACCATTATCTAAAAGCTTAATGACTTCATTTTCACTACTATCCTTTATATATTAGGATTAAGCCTTTGTTTGCATTTCTCTAGAGGGTTTAGCATTTTCCTCCAAATAAATCCTGTGTGTGCAAATCAAAGGGCTGACTCCTTTTATGTCAACCCAGCTATGGTCCATCCTAATGCATTTTTTGTGCATTTTCAGAGTCTGTCATAACTTACCTTCTTGATATGCAATAAGTTTGGAAGAGATAATTTACAGGAAAAGGTTCACATTTTCTCCCAAAATATGAGTATTATGAGATTAAAATGGTAACGGCTTCAAGAATCAGGTTTTGGTGGTTGGAACACTTTAAAGGGATGGACTCAATTGATCGTGGGTGGCAATTCTTCAATTTGTGGTCTCCAATTACATGCCTTTGATCACGTTGTCACGCAACCCACAATCAAGATTGAGATCTGAACCCAGAAAGCCGAAACATAGAAATAGGTCTAATATGAGTGTGACTAAGAATGCAAGAATCACCTGATCTCCACAAACTCACACGTTAAAACTCGATATATTCATAATAATAATATAATGCAAAGCTGCTGAAATTATTGCTTACATGAGTTTAAATAGTTCTTGAAAAAATTAACCACAATAGGACCTCTTATGTGGACTTATAATGAGGTCTACTCAGAAAATGGCCCAAAACCCAAAACTGAAAAGCCCATAAACGAATCCAAACAAGCCTTGGAACCTAACTCAAAACAAAGTTTTAAGTAAGCCCCAAACATTAAAGAAAATAATAAAAATAACTAATCTAATCATTAAATTACCATCACCCATGCTTTCCTTGTGTAGCTAGGATGAATAAGGAATCCTTAATAAGACATGGATTCTGAAAACATTAATGAATCACTACCACACTTTGTAGATTATATTGCAGCTCATTATAGAACCTTGTGGAACTAGGAAATTCCCAAAACAAGCAGCCACATCCTTGTAGGTAAAGAATCCTAACCCAAATAGGAAAGTCCACAAGTCAAATGGAAGTAAATAAACAAAATGTGTACAAGCTCTGTTGACCAGCATTGCGGTTACTTCCCTGAACTCCGATTGACCTGAACTTTTAACCCAAGGTAGTTAAACAGTGTTTGGGAGAGTTCACATAAACATTAGCCTGATCGCAATGGTCGGATTGAGAATTATGACTATTGGCTGTAAAACTAGACTATTGTGATTTTTTACGGCCGAAATCCGAATCTGACCTTACTTGGGTCGTAACAACAGGGGCTGAACCGTATCAGATGTTCTGGGTACTGAAAGGTACAAGTGCCAAACAAACCGGGACTTTGATGTTAAAAGAGTACCTAAAAAAATGCTTTTCGAATGAATTCCATAAAATGAAGAAGGAAAATGTTCCAAAAAAAAAAAAGAACACAAGTCATGGTTATGTAAGGCCTTAATTTTAAAAATTTAAACATATGAACCAATGTCCAAAGGCAAAAAAGGTCTGTACCTTACTTCTTCTAAAAACACCAACGTTAAAGGAAACTTGCTATTGTAAGAATAACGGTATATGAGAAATATTATACCCTTATTCCATCAATAACTATGCGAAGAGGAATGCACAACTATGTTCAAAGGCCTCACTCCCAAAAGGCACAAGGGAGGACAACCAAGATCTATAGATAAACACAAGGTTAAGCGAACCTCGTGGTCATGCGGTCACGCAAACCCAATATGCAAAGACACAAATTCCCAGAAAGCTAAGTTAAATCAGGTTTGATAGGAATGTGATTAACACGACCAAAAGATTTGATGTCTTCTTCCAAGTGCAGGAGAGTTGAAGTAATAAATAACTCGGCAAGACCGGTGTCGAACCATAAGGCGGTTAATTGTATAAATTATAAATAACAATAATACAACAACAACAATAATAACAACAAAAATAACAATAATAAGTAATAGTAATATTTATAATAATACTAAAAATAATAGTAAGTAATAATAATGAATAATAATGAAAGAAAAAGAAGAGGAATAAGTTGATGAGAATTTTAAGATGGATATATCAATGTGAGAATTAAGCAATGATAAAAACAAGTGTACAAGGTTAGTGTATCCATAAATGATATTTCCAAACAAGTATAGTAAAAACCTCTTATTACTCAATTCAAAACCACACACAATGTAGGTTCCGATCGGATGATTTGTCGATTAATAGCTCATAATAAATTATTAACATAATCATATTAATTATCCTTATTTTAAGTAACACCAAACTTTTAAATATTGTCAGGAATTCCATGATGCTAACTTATGTTAACAACAAATCAAGTTCCTTTCCATAAGCACGAGGTGTAGGTAATACCAATAACTGTTGGGCTATGAGAGTGCCAAGCTTTTGTTTTACCAAGTGTTATAGAACACACAAATCTAGATTAACCATTTTAACAAGCAAGGTATTAAGAATTAGTAAGATAGAAAAGAAAAGACATGTTAATATTAAATTTTTAGAGGTCCATGTTAGAGTTTACAACCATACTTGTTCTTACAACCATTATTGTAACCTTTTCACCCTTGTACATAATAAATTTAGCTAAACATAATGAAGAACAGAAACAAAAATAAACAAAAGAAGAACATAAATAAGATACAAGTTAACTTAGTTAAGGAAATGGAAAATAAAAGCATAAACAAGATAAATTAATGAAAGAAACCTTAAAAAATATACAAAAAATAAATAAAGATAGAGAGGAATAGCAAAGGTTTTGAGCTGAATACCCAAGGCCCCTAAATGCCAAGGCAAGATGCCGTCCTTTTATAGGACCAAAATACAGAAATTATAGATTTGATGACTAATTGTTGAGTGGGGTGGCCAACTCCTTGACTTTGGTGAAAATCCTTATCTTCTTTGTCTGAATAAAACGAAATTGGGCTAGCATCAGAAATAGGAAACCTACATAAAAACATGAAAGTTGTAGGAAATTGTCCTTAGCTTTCCAGAAAAAAAAAATAGAGGTCATTTTGACTTCTAGAACTCCAGATATAGGCCAAACACTAAACAATGTTCGAGCTAACATGACAAGATTCGGACTTCTCCGTTATTGCTATAATTTGGACTTGCAAACGGCCTTTTTAGATCTTGTTGTCTCATATGAAAGTATGTAGGCCTAATGTCTTACTGAATCTGTGTAAAAATGTGAGATCATTTTGACAGCTAGAACTAGCGAGATATGACCCGACTGACCGAACAGTGTACTAGTTTGGGACATACACCAACCGATCTTTTTTCTAAGTTATGGCCCACTCTTTATCCTTTCAATTTCAATACTTGAAATTCATCAAACAATCCTTTGATTTATTGTGATAGAACCGGCGATTTCAGATGAACATTTACCATTTATTAAGGCATTTTATAGTATCAGACTTGTTATTATAAAACATGCATTAGTTAAGGAAGTTTTTTATTTATTGATACTTCAAGTGCAAAATGATGATATAAAAACCATTGATAAATATGTACTTTTAAGTACTAATCACACCCCCCAACTAGCTTATGTACTAGTCCCGTTAGTAATCAAAGCGTTAAAAAAGCGAAAAAAAAAAAAACAATTTGCAAGTTCCACAAAGCAAGGCATTCATCATTCAACTTCATTTAATCTAACCAGATAAACAAACTCTTATTAAAATTCATATCTGCTCAATACCTTTTAAACAAGTAATTAATAAACCTTTCTTTTGTGTCTCAAAATATCAACAAATATAGCTATGGGGGCTTTTACTTGGAAGAAACAAAATTTTTTATTCTAATGTTTAAGGTTAAACTTCATTGGGTTAGGATTATTATCTTTTTCTTCTTTTTTTCTTTTTTCTTTTTAAATATATATACAAATATAACTTAAAACACAATGCATCTTTAACCCATAAACGTGCTTTCAAGCTAATTACTCACAGGCCAATTGTTCTTCAGGGGCATGTAGGTGTTTGAGACACCCATACGAGCTTAGTAATTCGGGTTGCAGATACTGATATTTAGATAGTGCAATGTTTAGATTCCCTTTTAAGCTTTTTTCTCCACAAACCCATGTAACAAGTGTTGGGCCAATAACTCCCAAGTCTGTTGACTTTAGTGTATTAAGTGTTAAAACACCCCTTTCGGGCTTTAATTACTTAGGTTAGGGAAGCTACGAAACCAAACTTATCTACGCTTTTAATTATTATTATTTTTGCAAATTAATTACTATCAATTTCCCTTAGTTGTTACCATTTAACAAAAAAAACACAAATAATGTAATAATCCAATGTGCAACCTATAATCATATGTTAAAGTGTTATGGTGGAATATGAAGAATTTTAAGAATAACTTGTTAAATGAGTGTCAAACACCAATTTTTGACCATTTTATTTTAATTATTATTATTATTAGTTTATTTACTGAAAATGGTAAAAAAAATTATGATAAAAAAAATACAATGAAAAACAAGAAAAATGAAATAAATGAAGAATGAATTAAAATTTGGGTTAAGGGTAACATGGTTGGGAATTTTGGTGTTTAATTAAACTTTGGAATTAATCTAATTAAGGCTGGAATTAATTTAATTAATCCAATTAAGGGTTTAATTGGAGAATTGATAAGTTTTGAGATTTGATTGAGCTTGAATTAATTTAATTAATCCAATTAAGGGTTTTAATGGAAGAATTGATAAGTTTTTAGGACCTTAATTAGACTTTGGATTTAATTAATTAAATGAAATCAGGGACCTTAATTAAAGAAGTATCAAATTTTGGAGTTTAATTGTGGGTCCAAATTTGAAAACATTAAAATCCAAGAGACCATCTTGAAAATAGCGCCGACATGTAGGTGTCCAAATTAAAAACAATTTACCCAGGGACTTGATTACATGATTTCAGAACTTCAGTGACCAGATTGAAAGTATAAGATATTCCCACCAACACAAACGGCGTCGTTTTTAGAATTTGTCAAACGCCTTCTTTCGTCTTCCTCCTCAGGAGGCCGTTACTAGAGTAAAAGGGAGGCCGTTTGCAAATGTTTGGTATTCTCTGGCTATAAAGCCAGAGAAGATGAGAGAACGCAAAGGGTATACTGGGAAAGGACACGAAAAAACCAGGCAAAACAGGGAGAAAAAAACAGAACCGAGGGGGTGAGAGGGAGGGACACAAAAAAAGAGCCACGAACAAGGGGAAAAACTGGGGAAGAAGGAGTACAGAACCGGAGAAAAAGAAAAAGAAACAGAACCGGGGAGAGAAGATCGAAGAGAGTGAGCGACCAAAAAGGGAAAAACAAAAGGAAAAACTGAGAGACAGAGGAGAAAAACAAAGAGGCAAGCACGAAACAGAAACATAGGTATAAACCGAAAACAATAGGATACACACAGAGAATAACAAAACAGGGACGAAGGAGCTGAGGGGATAGAACACGGAAAAAAACCCAGGATGAAAAAAAACCAAGAAGGATATTGGACAAGCAATACAACCCAGAAGGACGAACCAAAACAGCATGACTGTTGTTCCCCTGTTTCTTCTCAAAGAAAAAGCGGAACGCAAAAAAAAAGCCAGAGAAGATAATAAAGACAGAAGACCAGCTTCAACACTCAGAACCATCAGAAACAGAAAGAACAAAGCCAGAAGAACAAAGGGGAGGTTTGAACAGGTGCCCGGCTAGTGTCACCACCCGATCACACAGGGAAGAGCTTCACCATCGTCCTCGTCCTGCGTCCCAGGTAATCTTCTCTTCCCGCTTTGCCAACATCACTGTAGCACATGTTGCCGTGAAATTTAATTAGCCCTTTCCAGCGCACGCATGCCGTGGGTGCGTGCCTCTTGCCCAGCCGAGTCACTGCATAGGGCCGAGTGACCGTGCCGTGCTGGCTGGGTTCCAGCCCAACCCCCAAAAAAATAAAAAAATTAAAAAAATAAAAAAATAAAAAATATGTATGCATGAATAAAAATAATGTAAATTAAGTGTATGCATGAATAAAAAATAATATAACTTTACTGATTTATTCACCAACCGTCAGAGTCGGGAATAAAAATACCCCTTTAAATTTATATTATTTATAATCATTGTATTTTTATTTTATTTAGCTAGAAAAATAAAAAAAAATATGTGCATGCATAAAACAATTTATTTTTATTTATTTATTCACTGTCGCTAGAGTAGGAAAAAAAAATATTGATCTAATTTTTTATCGTAGCTATGAATTTTTACCAACGCCAGAGTTGTAATCTATTGCGAGCTCGAATATTCACTGGTGTCAGAGTCAGGAATATTGTAAACAAATCATCATAGCATAGAACTAATAAACATTTTAAGCAATTACAAGACACAAACCAGTAGTGTGTAGTCTGCCTTAAGACAGAACGTTTAAGGGGTGATTAATATCTTCCCCTTTACATAATCACGAGCCATAGAATTCTCTGTTGACCAGTTAGGGTTCCTAGTGACCATTAATACTATGGTGTGCGACTCCTTAGACATTTTTTATTCCATAAAAGAACCGGATGTCGGGTGCGACACATGAGCAGAATACAAGTGATAACAATACGAGGAGTTTATTGTAAACATGAATATTTCAAGAAGTATTCTGATAGACCTTGTTAAAAAATGTCTACTAAGATTTGCATCTCAAGAGTCACTTTAAAACAAAAAACACACTATTTTACTCTGTCATCCTGAGCATACAACAGTTTTGCAAATAGTTTATGAAATAAAAAACAAACAGTTAGTTCTTTTTTAAAAAAAATATATCAACGCACTTATAACCCTTTCCCCCCAACCGAAAATGAGGGACATTGTCCTCAATGTCCAAAAGGTAGAAAGATAAAGTAATAGAAGACATAATCACTGTGAAATAGCGAACACTGACAAACCTAAAACACACTTAAACAAATATAAGAAACAACAAAATACAATAATAAAACGCAAAAAAAACGAAAACTATTTACAAACGCAAGCTCAAATCCAATATAAATCTTTTACGGCTTTCCTTAGTTGATCAATTTATGTGACTCATGAAGGGAATTAATTACATGGATGAAATATTGTAGTTTAGTCAATCAATTGTTTCAAGTAGTTAGCAAGCAGAGGATTATGGATTTGTCGTGCCAAAAATTATAGAAAATTTCTTTGTTCAAGCAACATGATCAAGAAAAGACAACAACTTATCATAAAGAAACCCATTTAACTATTTAACAGACCTATGGGTTCTATGGTGATATTGTGCAGTTAGGCCCAAAAGGAAATATGAAAAGATCTCTTCCAAATGTGCCCAGACCACCTGGTACGAGGCAATGAAGGCGTCAGCATGGTTTAAACATGTGCATTCAGTCGATCAGACATCTGTTGGAGACTTGTAGTTCCTCTCCAATTGTTTTTCGAATGATGTCCCCTTGTGTTAAAGCTTTAAAGGACAACACCCCAAAAACTTGACTACCTCCTAAAAAATGCAGCTTTTGACACTCCCCCCATTAACCCAAGGCTACCCCCTCCATTAAACTAAATCAGAGAAATACTTTCGCTTCAGGCTAGTACCCCTGACCAAGATGATTTTTGCTGATTTATAAAAACTCTTTTTCTTTCCCAGGACTAGATCCACCGAAAACACAGAATATTGTTTATGTGAATGACTTGAGGAAACCTACCGTTTCTACACACTGTCTATATTATGATAAATGTATGGGTGGCAGTAGAAATGAACGGGGAAGGAAAAGAAGAATTTATAGATGAGAGAACATTGAAAATGCAATCATTTAACCCCCTATATGTAGTGTCAACTGTAGTCTCTCTCTTCTCTCTCCTCCTCTATTTTTTTTTTTGAAAAAAGCATATGTATGTACAGGTAGTTGTGATTATGGCTCACATCTTTCCTATTATGGGTGTCGGGGATAGGCTTCCCATCCAAGTTTTCTTAAAAACTGGCAATCATGGTCTTTTTTAGTCAGATTCCCAAGGACTAAGTCGAGCAATGTTCTTTATGGGAATTGTGTGCCCATAAATCTATGAATTGCACGATGCACATCTCGACTAGGGTGCGTCGCAAGAGTCGGATAGAAGATATTATCTAAAGACTCCTTACTCAGGCCATCCTTAATGAATTGTATTTTATCTTCACGGTTTACAGATACCATTCCTAAAGAACAACATGTGGCATTACAAGTCCATCTAGCACATCTGTGACAGACTTTCAGTCCTTTTGCACGACGTTTCTTTGCAAAAATACTTTTACCTATTCCAGGATGTGTGAAATGTAAAGGAATTGGAGAACTCACCTGGAATAATCGGACCTTTGCTTCAATCAGCCAACAAATATCTTCAGGTATTCCATGATTCATTAACAAACCTCAATCTTACACATTTAGCACGGTTAAATTTTTGTGAATCGCATTCTGAGGCAGAGCGGGAAAAATTACTTTTTCAAATTTTTCAAGAGTGGTGTCCATTTTCAAAACATGAGATTTGGGAGAGAGATTCAAAGAAAGGACATAAAGAGCAAAGAATTGCACAAATATATACACAGGATATCGAGTTATCATGGGAAACTGAAAAAAGACAATCCGATCCTTAACAGTCAACGGAGTACCGTTAATCCGCCAGTTTGACTGGGGTGCGAAGACTAGCAAAACAAAATTCCACACAAAAAACAATGTGAGAAAAAAAAGAATCAATCTTTATATACAGGTTCAATCCAATTCAATATAGTCATTTTCAAACTGAAAAATTAATCAAAATAAACTTTCAAACAATGGCCAATTTACCTTTGAAAAACATTGCCATTCTTTGGATTTTCGATATCACAAGCCCCATATGGATACATCATGTTTCATCACATAACAAGGTACCCGCGCTCCCATCTTGATCTTAGTTTTCCAGGAAATAAATGGAGTCGAGAATTATAAGCAAGGACTTTTTGACCAACAATTGAATGTTTTTCCTCAGTATATTTCTTGTCATGAAAACTCTTTGATTCTTGCTAATATGAATTCTTGAATTGTCATAATGCGATCATTTCTTATTTTCTCAAGCTTCATTGATTTGCAATTTTTGCAGCTCGACATAACATCATCAATGGTTTGAATTGAAAAGCTTTTAATAGCCCAACCATAAGCTTTATGTTCAATATCCACAAGGCTAGTGACAAGGTTTTCCCATAGACAAGTCTATAAGGTGACATACCTTAATGATGTTTTATACGCAGTTCAATAAGTCCAAATTAGCATCATTAAGTCTTAAAGAACCAGGTCCTTTCTTATTAGGGTTCACCGTTTTCTCCAAGAATCTGTTTGATCTCGCTAATTAAGCAAGTTCTACCTGTCCACGAGTCGTCTGAGTGTGATAAGGGGTGGCAACTTTGGTGTGAGATTCCATATTTTTTTCATTAAAGACTCAAATGGCTTGTTGCAGAAATGTGTTCCACCATCACTTATCAAGGCTCGAAGGGATTCCAAATCAACTTAGAAATGTTTTCTTTCAAAAAAATTTATCACTATTTTGTGATCATTGTTTCAACTTGGAATATGCCTCTATCCATTATGAAAAAAAATCTACTGCGACCAATATGAATAAGAAACCAAATGATGGTGGAAATGGACCCATGAAATCTATACCCCAACAGTCAAAGATCTCAATGTCAAGAATAGGATTTTTAAAGGCATAAGTGACGTTTCGAAAATAGATCCCAACTTTTGACAATTTTCACAAGTCTTGCAGAATGCATGTGAATGTCTTTGAACATTTTGGGCCAGTAAAATCCACTTTGTAAGATTTTTGCAGATGTCTTTCTTGATGAGAAATGACCTCCATATTGCACGAAATGATAAAATTTAATGACACAACTTACCTCATTAGTCCATGAATGCATCTTCAAAATATTTTGAATCAGGACAATAAATGAATAAATAAGGGTCATCCCTATAAAAGACTTCACTTCGTTCAAGAACTTTCCTTTTATCTTGGGGTAATCCAATGAGCTGGCAATTGACCTGAAACAAGAAAATTAACAATATTAGCAAACCAAGGATTGTAGAGAATAGAAAATAAAGATTCATCAGGAAAGAAATTCATCGATTAGTGGAAGGTCAGATCTCGAATCGGTTGTCAATCTAGACCAATGATCCTGCGATAACATGTTCGATGGACTTTCATGTCTTTGATCGTGATATCAAATTCTTGAAGCAAACAAAATCCACCGCACAATCTAGCTAAAGAATCTTTTCTTAGAGAGATGATATTTCAAATGTTGCATGATCACTACAAACAACAACAGGTGAGCCAACAAGATAAGATCTGAACTTGTCACATGCAAATTCTACTGCAAGTAATTCTTTTTCACCAGTGGAGAGTGTAATTCCATTTGAGCACTATTTAAAGTTTTACTGCCATAGTAAATCACATAAGGGTTCATATCTTTTCTTTGTCCCAAGACAGCACCCACAGGGCATAATCACTAAGCGTCACAAACATTATTTTTAAAAGGTATGTGACCAATCAGGAGGTTGAATGATAGGAGCAGAAGTAAGCAAGCTTTTAAGTTTAACAAAGGCTTTTTCACATTGTTTTCAGCATCCATTCAAAAACATTTTCCTTTGTTAGAAGGTTACACAATGGGTTTAGGATATTACACTAAAATCTTTGATGAACCTTCTGTAAAAACCAGCATGTCCTAAAAATGATCTAACATCTTTAACAGATTTTGGTGTTTGGTAAGTTGGCAATTAACTCGATTTTAGATTTTGTCAACCTCAATTCCTGTCGATGAAACAATGTGACCAAGTTACAATGTCGTATTGTTACCATAAAAATACATTTTTTTCCCAGTTATTCAATACAAGAAGATCTTCTCTTCACACCTTGATAAGAAACTTTTCCACTGTTAGTTATGAAATCATCAAATGAATCACCAAAAACAGAAAAAATCATCCCATTAGAAATCGTCAAGAAAACGTTCAACCATATCAAGAATATGCTAAGCATGCATCTTTGAAATGTTGGCTTGTGCATTACATAACCCAATAAGGCATTCTTCGATATGGCAAATTACCAAATGGAACATGTGAAAGTAGTCTCATTTCTCTTGATCTTTCAAATGCCAATTTACAATTTGGATTGTAACCTGAATTGCCATCTAGAAAAACAATAAAATTCATGACTTGCAACTCTTTCTAGGATTTGATCCATGAAAGGTAAAGGGAAATGATCTTTTCCTAGTCTTATGGAAATTAAGTTTCCTATAGTCAATGCACATGCGCCCAATAACCAATAATAGTCCTAGTTGGAATAAACTCATTTTTCTCATTTGTTTATCGCCAGTTGACTCCATTCGTTTTGGGTAGAGCTTGGGTTAAGGACTTAGCCATTTGCTGTCAGAAATAGGATAAATGAGTCCATTATCTAGAAGACTTAATTACTTCATTTTTCACTACTGTTTTCATATTTAAGATTAAGTCTTCGTTGCATTTTCTCTAGATGGTTTTGCATTTTCCTCCAAATAAATCCTGTGTGTGCAAATCAGCAAGACTAATTCCTTTTATGTCAGCTATGGTCCATCCCAATGCATTTTTGTTGCATTGTTCAGAGTTTGTAATAACTATACCTTCTTGATGTGCATTAAGTTTGGAAGAGATTATTACCGGAAAATTTTTTTATTTCTCCAAACAATGAGTATTTGAGATTGACATTCAAATCAAGTTTTGGTGTTTGAACACTTGAAGGGGTATAGACACAATTGATCGTGGTGGTAATTCTTCAATTTGTGGTCTCCACTGTACATGACCTTTGCCTTCTTCCTGAAAATAAACCATTTTACAACTCGTCAGGTTCATCAATCCTTAGTTTTCACTAGAAGTGGTTTGAAATTGAGCATGAACTAATTTTACAATAAAGTCCACTTCCTGTAAATCATTTTCATCTCCATGTTGCTTGCCAAATGTTGAAAATATTCATCTCCAATGTCATGTTTCCAAATGATAGCTTCATCAGTCCATTCCTACAATTAATCAATGCATAATAAGGTGCAATGAAAAGGACCATCCTAACATAACAGGAATTGAATTACATGCTTCAACAGGTTGTGTATCCTAGAAAATAATATCTACAGGGTAAATGAATTTACCAACTTGTACTAAAACACATCCTCAACTATTCCTCTAGGCACTTTTATAGATCTATCGGCAAGTAAAAGAGTTACAGAAGTTGGTTTTAACTCACACTAGATTGAGACTTTGAAAAACCGAATAATGAAAAGTAAATTCACACTAACTCCAAGATCAAGTAAAGCTCTTCAAATTTTATGTTTTCTCCAATAAAAGCAAGAAATATGTAGGACAACCAGGGTCTTTAAATTTCAAAAAGCATTATTATTCCTGAAAGAATAGCACTTACATGTTCGGTTAAAAATGCTTTCTTATTCACATTCATTTTTCTCTTCACGAGTGCATATATCTTTCAAAAATTTAAGCATAGGAAAGGTACCATGTAAATAGCATCCAACAAAGGTATATTGATCCTTAACCTGTTTAAAAAGTTTCAAGGATTTCAGAATTGTGATTGACATTCCTTTGTTATGGTCCATGGCATGAGGAAATGGAAGTTTTGGTCGGAGAATCATGTTCTTTTCTTTACAATGTCCATATTCAATCAACCCCTTCCCTTACCCTCAGAGATTGACTCATCATCTTTCTCACAAGGTTCAAGAGTGGGGTTTTCAATAACCTAAACCACAGCGAAGAGTGGATGACTTGTTTGACTTTATCCATGTGTTTGGTTTCGGAAACTACTTTAACCCATTATAGAGAGCGTATTCCTTCCACATCTCCGGCAGCCATATGGCTCCGGACAGCCATAATCTCCGGCGACCACCGTTGGATCAAGCCAAGATTTGGTTATTTTGTGCCCACTGAACTATTTGTTCTAACATTCTGACCAGATGGATCTTGCTAAAGCTGCGCCGCCGTTTAAGAAATGCTGGACAATTGAAAGTTTTCTGGAAAACCCCCTAGTGCTGTCAGAGTCTCCCGGCCGATTTTGCCTTGTTTATACCGTTGGATTATCCGAGACAATTTTTTGGTAGGATTGTGAACATCTATATTTCCAACATTCTTCCCAGAGGGATCGTCCATGATTGGATTTCTCCTGCGGAAGCTAGCCATTTGAATAGTTCTGGGAAAAAAATCCTTCTCGGAACAGTCATAGCCGCCGACATATTTCTCCTTCTTCCACCGTTGTGATCAAGCTATATTTTTTGGATATGTGATGCATCTGGTTATGATACACATTCTGAACGGTGGAGATTAGAAATTAAGCCTCCAGCAACGTTTTCATACATGTTCAAACAGAAGGTCGTCATTCTCACTCTATGTCAGTTTCGGTATAATTAAGATTCTGCGGAGATCCAAGCCGTTAAACTGTGCTGATTTTTTGAATATGTTATATCATAACATGTGTATCTAACTTTGAACCATTGGATTTTTGACCGAACTGATCGTTGTTCCAATCATAGTTGCTTGGTCGCTTATTAGTGCTATCTTGGACTGAGTTTTTGTCCTTAGATACGTTCCTATCTAGTATTTGTATGCTGCCAAATTGTCTTTGTGTTCTGCTGTCGAATTTGTTCCCAATGGTTAGCACAGACATTGGAATAAAATAATGGGAGTTAAATCTGGACCATTGCACTTTACAATTAGGAGCTCCAAGATATGCTAAAATAGCCAAGACATAAATCCTGTGTTGGGTTCTAAATATTGATGAGTTGCAGGTTGGGTCTATAGCCAACAAGATCAGCTACAACTTGAGCCCCAAATTGAATGTTTATAAATGCTTTGAAGGGCTCTGATAGTTGATGACAATAAGGTAGGATGATCCCCCTTGATATGAATCCAATCCGTAAACTTGCATTTTGCTCTCCCCCGAGCAATAACTAATGGTCGTGTGACAGTAGCTCCTC
>JAQIZT010000100.1:0-41663 GCA_029228515.1 Populus alba x Populus x berolinensis | reverse complement strand
ATGATTAATTGGTTTCATTGCGTCTTCTTTTATACTTCTCATTCGTAAATTGATATTTGTTTAGGTAGAGGAAGATTTTTTATTCCAATAAGTATTGGATGGTCTTGTAAGTAAGTTTTCATTGTAATCACGCCAATGAAACTTTTTAAAACTTTCAAGGATTTGGTTATCAAATTTTTTTTTATGGATCTAAAATGTCCTTGATGATTAATGAGATTCACGTCACCGTTATCTTAAATTAAAAGGTACCCATCTTGTTTTTTTGTTTAATAAAAAAACCCAAAAAATTATGTTAGTATTTAGATATTTACAAACTAAGTAGAAGGATAGAAGATAGACTAGGAGGTATGCTTTGAACTCAAGACTTCTAATATCTTAAGTTGGTTAAGCAATAAGATTTCTTCTAAGTTGGTTAAATTGCTATATTTTTTACAAGTAAATTAACATTTTAATATTCTTTTTTATATATATAAAAATTTGTAATTTAGTCCTTGTTTTGAAAAACCAGAAGTTGAATGTATTTTTTTTTCCCATTGAAATTTAGACAAAAGGACTAGACTTAACTATTTTTTCAACCAAAAGATAAAAGCACACCAAGATAATAATAACAGTCTCACTTAGTTTTTATCTTTGTGCAAAGGAACGAAAATCGTACTCATCAAAGAGGGAAAGTGATAACAACATTGATATGCAGCCAGCCTAACAACGAATTCAGCAAGAAGGATTGTGGTGGATATGATAGGTAATACGACGAACCCAGCAAGAATGGTAGGTATCTAGCTAGCTACTAAAGTACTGTAATGGAGAGTTGCCTAAAATCGATGGTGCGCAGAATGCCTCCAGAATTCAGCTGATGAAATAGCCCCTCTTTGCAAGAGATTGAGTTCAGGGAAAGAAAAACAATTACAAGAAATGAAGACACGTGAGTCGAATTCAGTGTACATAGAAGCATGGGTATTATCATGTTCAAGGACATCCAACGAAAACAGAGTACAAACTATACGTTTCTCTCTTGTATCATTTTCTTATGTACATTAGCGCGCAAAGAAGCAAACTATTCACAAGGAGATTGGAATGAGGAGGAACATGATATCTATTCTCCAACTCTTCACTGAAACAACTACGTATCAGAACAATTTGTCCCTTCCTAGTTTTACATCTTTTCCCTCGTTTATGAGAGCTAACACAAAATGGATTTCCGATGAGAGATGGAAGTAATTCCGATGAATCAAGGTGTAAAAACTCTAGATATATGACAATAAAATTCTCACTTTGTTTAAATCAGCAAGAGTTGTCATGGCCGGAAAATTCTGATTGTTTTGGAGCGACCTGAAGCCTACAAAATGGACACCTGGAAAACAGCGGATGAGCTATCTGCGACAAAGTACATGAGCCACATGGAACTATCGTCATGTCAACTTCATTTGGGTTCAAACACAACCCGGACAAAGCCATGCCGCTTTCGCTGTATTCAGCTTCTTTTGCTGCCCACATCAGCCTTTTCCTAGGCAAATGTCCTCGTATCAAGAATTTATCCAGCGTGAAATTTTTTTTCATTATAATCATCTTCTGCCAACGACTGAAAGTTGTCAGTTGAGTTTTCTGAAAGAAACATTTTTTTTTGTGAAATTTAAACTCCAAACCAGTAACTTGATTTCTATAGATAACCAAATCACAACACTGAATAGTTACATGTATGAGTTTTGAATTTGCAAGTCACAAACCCTGCTCAAGCAAAAAGTGCTGCCTGAGACTCTTTCAATTGTTCTTGCAGAGTTAACGTTCTTTTCTAAAAGAGCATTGTCTTTTCCACATCCACGCTGAATTTTCCCTTGCTTCTGGAAAGCAATCCTCATGAACCAGCGTTGAACAAGTTCTGCAGGTGGACACTCGGTGGAGCTCTTTGCCACCCTGCAGTTGACATTAAAAAAGTATACTTCAGCTTTAACTTACTTGATATAGATCCCAGCTAATACAATTGTCCAAATGCTCAAAAAATCAATTACAATGCTTTCCATAATACAGAGCCTTACCTCTCGCTAAATTACCAATGATAATTTACGTTTTGAACAATCAAAATAACATGCTATCCCTTATTTGCCAAAACATTTTAAAGCCGAAGGAAAAATTAGAACCATTAATCATTTGAAGATGCTTTCTTTCAAAATTTTACATGCACCAAAAACCTAGAAGACAAAAATGACCCCTTTTCCTCCTCTCCCCTACACTCCCTACCTTACTCTATAACTCGGAGAGATGGAGAAATATATTACTGCTTATAAAAAACGAACTAGGAGGTAAGTCAATAAAATACTTATATTAGTTTTTTTCTTTGGGCAACCTGATGGAAAGGACTCCCAAAAAATTCATAAGGAGACCTTGCGAATTGGGAAATTGAAAATTGACTGCATGCAACATGAGTATAACGACGAATGTATCCATATAAATTCCAACAAACAAATAAGATTAGTATGATATTAGCGTGCAACTCAATGAAAACCTAAGGTCAAGAAGTTGAATGTCCCGCACCTGAGAAGACCTTGTTCTGTCCTCTTCCCAGAACTTTCTGGCACATCGGCACTTGGCATTCCTCTTATCAACTACTGAATGACTATCATCTAGTAAAGTTGCTGAGGAAGTAGCCTCATTTTCCCATTGAATATAGCCTTTCTAAACGAGAATACTTGTGAAGAAAGAAAGAGGACTCTACAACCCCTGGTGCAGTTTCCACCTTGGAATCTGTAGAGTGCTTGGCCAGTGAAGGTCCTAAACATCCTCTGGAACTCTTACCCATACTTCAATTCTTTCTCGTCCATTTTGAGACCGCCCCCATGCCACTATCTCTCCTCTATAAAATGGTCTTAACGATGAAGTTGTGCTTGAAGAGCATCGGGAGGGAAGTAGTTTTCCTTGCCTACCAGTTTATTACTTGTGGGTTCAATGTCTCTCTTGTCCAGTAAAGAAAGTTTTAGAGAATATTGAGGGATTGCACTTTCTGAGCCTTCAGGACATAAAATATAGGAGTTTCCTATAGGTAATGGTTTTGGTAGGGGAGCACTAAGACCTGGCTTACAAACAATTGCAGACAACATCAAGTACAGATACATTAAGTAGGTGGATTTCAGCAACAAAAATAGAGGTCCTTGATCGGTTTTCATAAGTAAAGAGTACGTTGCTTGGATCCGTTCTCCCAATCTGGAATAATAGAGTCCTTAGCTACAAGAGTGGACGTCCAAAGACTTTGGAAGGAGCATAAAATGAGTTTGGAGGATCTTAAACAAACTGCAGCTTTTCAGCAACAGAGATTCTCCAGTAAAGTTTGTTAATGTTTCCAAAGGAACAGTATTTCTTGCAGGGGGTGTAATTAAGCTTTGGGTCTATTTACAGAGAGTCCCATACAGCAACCCTGAAATGAGATCTGTCTCAACAGTTTCTTCTTCTGATGAGTGCCACAGAGACAGATCCTATATAGTTCCAATGTATGCAAATCACAACGTCTTTAATCAAGTTCCTGCAAACACAGAAACACGATCTTGCAAAACTGAATATAAAAGTTCATCATACGGAGATGTATAAAAATTGGAACTGCAAACAATATTTATAAAGAAACTTCAGAAAATCAAGTAGATTATACCTCTATTAACGAACATTCTGATAAGCTTTCTGATGCCCAAAACTGAATACAAATTCTCTCAGGAATATCTCCATGAACAAATCTTATTAACCTGCGGAAGTGATCAATATAGTTGAAACATATCGGGAACCATAAGAATCAATGTATACACGATGATTGGTGCATGGACAAGTCCTACATCTCATCATCTGGGACTATTTGCATCTAATGTCCAGTTATTTCCAATCAGGACATGTTTCCCTCAACAGTCGAAGTCACAGAAGAAAAATACAAAATTTCATCACAGCACGTGAGTTCATTTGGGTTTAAACGCTGATATCCACAAGTCTTTTGGAGATCAAATTAGAAGATTCTTTTGCAGCAGCAACCTGAAAAGCATGTCCTGAAGTCCCACTTCCTATGAGAATTTTTCACAAATGGAAGATACAAAGTAGGAAGTTCAAACGCATAAATGGTGACAGATTAATTGTCTGCACGCGCAAAAAGAGAGTGTTGCTTGTGACCAGTGCCTGTGTTCCATTTAGCAGCCAGGCAGAAATGCCACTCTCTGCAAGTTTTTCCTCTATCTGCATAAGCATAAATAAAAGATAAGGAGAGAGGTGAGACAGCTAATAATTGGGCTTTAGGCACCCCCCCCGGTGAAAATTTTCATTCGTAACAACTAATGGTATGTCTTAATTGTCCTATAAATTGTAGAAGATTTTGAGTGCAGTACGGTTCCAAAATTAATAGCTTAATTCTTGCTAAAGAAGAATTGTTTTAGAAATTCAAATAAAAGTGGGTACTATTTCCATTTTGGATGATCGCTAACCAACCTGGTAGATGGAAAACTGAACAAATAAGACCATAGTTCATCACGAAACTTAATAAACAAGTTATTACACAGACAGTAACCAAGAATCATTTGCATGGATGGGTAAGGAGCATTTTTTTACCTTCAAACACGAAAAAATTGCTTCTAATACCTTATATTATCATGTCTAATCACTAACTTTTCAAAAGATTTCCAAAAAAAATAGCTATTTATTAATAGTACTTTTGGACCATGTCTGAGGAAGTTAAATAGCTAGGAGTAACTAGAGGGTAGTACCTGAAGAAGAGAGGGAACTCCAAACCTTATCCAGGTAGCTTCAGCACATTCACAAGAAGCTTCATCAACTGCGCCCATCATGCCTGAAGAAGTTGGCCAGGTGAGCAAGAGTGTCTTCACCTCACCATTTCTTCCAAATCACCTGAGATGCATCCATGTTAGTTCCTATTTGGCACTGGAGCTATTGAACTAGCACTCTTGGAAAAACAGGGTAAGAACAATATGATACTTATATACCTGCAAGTATGACTTTTTAGGACAGATAGAAATGGCTGGAGGGCTCCTCAGCTGAAGCCCTCCCTCAGGAGTTACTCAGGTGGCACAAAATTTTGTCTAGAGATGATGGGGAAAGAAGAACTCCAAGCCAAAGGCCAATCTTTTGACACAATACGCTTCACTATATGAAAGTAAGCACCTTCTTGCCACCCAAAAGCATTAGGAAATCCTTAGTTCAGCAGGTTAAAGCAAGCAATCTTGCCAAGTTGTTTGCAGGAAGCTTTGTTGCCATAAAGGACAGCAAAGTTTGAGAGCACAGCTTCAACAAGCAGATCCTGCTAAATGCCCAATATACTTCCATAGTAACCTTATCGCAGGCTGTGAACTTTACATTGGTCCCTAAAAAAATCATCATAAAATCCCACGCTGAAGATTTCATGCACATCACTTCCAAGGAACTCTACTCTTTTAGCGCATTCAAGTAATTACAAATCCTGCTTCTGCTGGCAGTTTTGAAGACACTGTTTTCTCTTAAAATGACGAGAAGCCACCCATCAGTGCTAAACCTTTCTCCAGGAAATATTCCTTCTCTCACCAGAGAACACAGATGTTACATAGAGCTACACACAAGGATCAAACAGATCCTTGGGCCTAGAGAGGATTCTAGGGAAAAGTTCAGTCTGCATTCCTTTACAAACGTTGCGTCCTCCTTCAAAACTTCAAGTAAAGAAGAATCCTGCTTTGGAGGTTCTTGCCAATATGTGTAAAGATTATCATTAATATATCCTCCTGTTCAGCCGGAGGGTTTGTCTTCAAAATCCGGGCAACCCGAGACCTCATCAAAATCTGTTTGATCATGCAATTCAGGAACCCCAAGAGCTCAGTTTACAAAATGAAAAAACTCAATTGAATCTGGCAAAAACGAATAAGAGAGACAAACGCTCATCAGCATGGCTTATAGTGGAATGAAGCTAGAAGAGATCATGACAGGTGATCTTGGGGCATGACAATCGTGTATTTGGATCCCACCATAACTTGTTTTATATATAGGCAAACCACGCAGTACTATCAAGTTCTTACAGCCTCTGTAAACGTAGAACCATTAAAAAGGAAATCCTGAGCAAAAAAAGTAACAAGGTTCATCAACTATCTGAAGCTGAAAATGATGCAAGTTCAGGGAAATAAGCCAGCATGTTTTGGCTGCAAACAAGCTTGGAAGCAAACCACTTCTCCCAAGGACTGACTAGATGCAGGGAGACCAATTGCATGAAACAGCACAGTCCATGAAAAGCAGTGTCAATAATATAGGTACCGTTGCAACTGGGATGTATCAGCAGTTAGATGACAACAGCCAAGGGATACCTATTTTTGGCTACTTTCAAATTCCAGCAATTATGCAATGTTAAGGGACTGGAATGATTCTGATTCAGATTCAGATTCAGATTCAGATTCTAGGGGTTAATGATTTGTGGACAATCCAGTCATATCAATATCCTGTGCGTACCTGCATCCAACAATACCATCTACCAGATGAATGTCTTGTGTTAATGGGAGGAACAAAGACCAGATGAACGCTCCTTTACACTCGGGCATAATGATGGGCCTCCCAAGAAAAGAAAGTAAATAGCACTCGCGTCTGCGCTCGAGGCCAATCACGAAAAGAGTGAGCTCAGCTCTCACGCGCAAGCTCCTAGACGCACTGCGCCAAAACACATTCCAAAACAACCTTAAGCCATTCATGAGAAGGACCCCCTTCACACACCAGAACTCGAAGTACTCTCCCATGAAAAAACCATATGGAACTATATTTGACCCCGTTACATTATTCACACCAGTTCTCATGAAAAAGTAATTTCATATTGGACTTGCCAGTAAAGTGGATGAAGAGAAACTTCTTCTGTATTAATAAGGTTTGTAATGGCATTTCTTGAGAATTTATCAAACAGTAAAGATCTATCCAGTACTTATTGGATGGATGAACTTTGCTAGCCAAAGGACATCTATCAAACGCCTGTTGATCCTTGTTCCGCAAACCAAAGCTCAGTTACCCCCATAACCTAGTTTAAATGATTAGTTGCAGTTGGGCACTGGGTAACCCTTTAAGCTCAGCAGCTATTGATAGAATCTTTGGATCTACATTTGCAACCCAATGCATCCTCTAAAAATGGATATTCCCGCTGAAATTAAAAGGCCCTCCAGCCCCTCCGCCAATACTCTTCAACAACTCCCCGGCCAAAATCAAAATAAAGCCTTCCCACAAACTTGGTCACCATTTCCAAGAGCATCTCCTGAACTGTCCTGCACTCTGAGCAGATGAGCCATGAAAACTCCCGTAGATTAGGCAGATGATGATAATAGCAACACTGCTGCTTGGCTTCACTAGTTGCTCCTATGCATGGTACTGGAGTTGAGAGAGTTCAGTTGTTGTATCATCTTCTATCAAAACCAGATGATCCTGGAAACTCGATATCAGATAAGCAGTACTCAAGAAACATCCACGTAGGATATCAAAACTGATCCGAAGAACAATAGAAGTTGAATGCACATCTTAAGAAGGATCCCTAACCATTTTAGGTTTTATTTCTCGAACTGTAACCCCACTGCTATGAATTTCTGTCACCGAACTCCCATGGTACAGAAAACACGCGTGGATAAGTGTGTGTCCTTTCACAAACGCACACAAAACAGTAGTCTGGAAGCGGCTCTCGCTAAACTATCACCCACTCTCAATTCCCCAGGCTGTGAAAAGGAAACATACCCTTCTCCACTCTTAACCAGGTTTCCTGTGTACAGCTGCCACAAAGGAAGATTCAGCACACCGCGAGCATAAGAATGGCCCTTATTACTTCTTCAATCAGGCATCCCCAATCTGCTTTAGGCACTTTTCCTGTCGATACTTAGGGTTTCTCCAGGTTGATTTATCCATTCGCTAAAAAAAAAGGGCCCCCCCCATTAGTTAGGACCTAGGCCAGAAGGAATACATTTAGATCACCAATAAATGCCTTCAAAGACAAAAGAAACTGCACAACCTGCACTTGATTCAATAGCTGAAAGTCAAAGGATCTTTTTCTTAAATTTTTTGCATTTCCACCACCATGTTCTATGTTCCCATTTCACTAGGAATCACGAACACAGGACATCAATTCTTTGTTCCAAGCTTTCAAGTCAACTGATCCTCGCAGCATCTGCATGTGCTTCTGAGCTACCTTCTCTCTCGGTACTTTATAATAGAAGAGAACAGACACACTATTATGTACGCACAAGGATATAACATCACAAGGACAGTGACAGGTAGTGTATATACTACCTGATAAAGGAAGAGGGGACATGACTAGAGCTCATTTTGGAGAATAGATCACCAGGACATTCCATCTCGTTGTTATATGTGCTGCAACTCCCGCAACGGGGGTCAAGTTGGTAATGCAATGAATATCGCCTAAGTGATAAACAATGCAAAATCAACAATCAGGTTATCAGTCCAACAGATTTCCATTTTTATATAATCTTTGGCAAAAGGGAGCGAGGGGAGACTATGCTCCAGCTGATAATGATGAAATTTACTATGCGTTAATCGGATTAAAGATTTGCCAAAAGAAAATTTCTACCTTTGCAGAAGTTCCCAGGAAATATCCAAATTAAATTAAACAAGACATGAAACAAATATTATATAAAACAATGCTTCGATTTTCACCTTCGATTTTCAAATGCAAGCAGTTGATCAAAATACGAATAGTGTTAGAGAGAATTTGCACCTAGCATACCTATCAAGAGCCCATATTTCCTTGTTTGCCCCCCGGAATAAAAACCCCCCCCAGGCTAAGCACAACAAGCCAGTCAGATCAACCACTCTAAGCAGATCCTTGGTATAACATTTAACATCTATCACATGCAGTTTTAAACCGCAGCATTTGAGCTACTAAATAACCTTGATAATTGAAATTCTTCCTCCCAACTTCTTTTCCGAAAATGGATTTCCTCAAGGTTAGCAGATGAATAAATCAACAGAAACTGTAATAGTCCTGGCAAGGTGTTGGCATGGCATTCAATCCCATGGTGCTCTAGAGAAGACACCTAAGAAAATGTATTCAGTGTTTTTCTAGATGTCAATTTTAGGAGTTTACTGGGAAAAATATTAACAAAATGGAAAAAAGAAAAATTAAATCTTATTATAAGAAAAATTAAATCCTATATAACCAAAAATTGCAGATTTAATTTTGTACAATCAAAATTACAAAGCAGCTACAATTTCCTTCAATCTCGGAATAATTATAGGCGTGCATTCTATGTTTACATGTTAATTAGCACCTAAGGTTGTAAAGGACAACTGCCGAATTCCCCAACGTCAAGTGAAACTGTGAAGGCAATGATTTGGGTTTGGTGGTAGTATTTCAGCAACCCAAGCAATGAGGGTAAGGATCTTCCCCATTTCATTCTGATCCTATTGCTTTGGGCAGCTTCTTCACTGTTTGGATATCACCAATAACAGCCATTTGAACAGGGGTCCCCAAGCAAATTTTTGGAGAAAAAAACCAGACAAGCGCTTAACGCTTAGTAAGTAAGCTTGAGCCACAGTGAAAGGTTGCTTTTCTAATGGAAGACAGTGATTGGTAATCCAACAAGGATATCGGAAGAAAACTCTCACTAACCAAATGAATGATGACAATGATGATGTTGAGTGATGACAATTGGCAAGTATATCATAACATTTCATAAATTACCATCTCTTAAACTCAACCAAACAAGGATCCAATTTCCAGAGACATGATATCTTCTGATACCTCTCGGGTGAGTATCCTAAACGAAGCTCATTTTCAGAACATGTTAAATTTTCATGGGATGCCAATGTTTATCTACAAGTCCCTGGAATCCGGGGGTACGAAACCAATGATCTAGGGACGATACCAAATCATTATTCCAGTTGAAGTATTACTTGTTATTCATTTGTCTTGTTTCACCTGAGTATGATTTATATTGAATTTTCTTAAGTATAATAATTGCATGATGTATGAAGCTCCTTGGAGCAAAAACTAAATGTCCCTAGCAATTCCACCTTCTCCATACATGGCATGACAAGGTTTACATAATATGATCCAAAGACAGGAATTGGTTTGACATATAATCATGGTTCATTATTTGGAATACAAAAGAACAAAGAACAATTAAAAATATTTCCAAGAGTAAAGTTTGCACTCACTACCCACTGAAAGCACACAAAATCATAACTTAGCTAAAGTTAACATTAGAATTAATACCTCCAATAAACTGACTTTAAGAAATAAGTGTTCTGGATCTGCATGCTCCATAAATCGATCACATATTTGCTTTACTCTCTTCAATCCCAGTTTCAAGTCCATCCCTAAGGCATTCTGATTGATAGAGGCATGCGGATAATGGTTAGGAATCTAATGATGACCATGGCATGCCTTCACCAATAAACATAGGTTTAAATTGATCACAAAAACGCTCAGTCAAATTAGTAACCTTGGTACCTACATGAACACACAAAGTCAAAATAGAATATTCTTAGACTTGCTTCACATTTCTCTTCCTAAAAGTTGGTATGTGCTTTGAAATCAACATTTAAAACAAAAGGAAACATCTTAAAAATGGATTAAAGCTGGGGTTGGGGACATCCATGAAGCAAAAGCAGTAAAAATAAAACACTATATCAACCTAGCCTACTCTGTGAATAAACAAAAATACCCTGCACAATGAAAACATTTTTGGCAGTGGGTTGGAAGCATGACTTGAAGGTGCACCAAGTGCGAGACCACAAAGGATCAAACATGTAAAAAGTAGCCACCGAGAAATAATGGACGAGAAGATTAGATACAAAGATAACAGCTAAGAAGTCCCAGCCCATAATTAACTGTATCCACCCACGAAGTCTCCATGGAGGGAGAAGCTGGAGGCTGCCCCTACTTCCTCTCTCTATTCAAGCTGTCGCCTTCCAAAAAATGGCAACTAGAGCAGGCCCTTGGAATTACCAACATCTGCACAAAACCACAATTCTGAAAACCAATCCTCGAATGGAAATGGCTCCCACGCACAACAATAAAAAGCCTAGACAAAAAATTCAGGCAATATAAAAACAAAATGGGTGCGACAGTTTTTAGTGATATAATATTGCTCATCGTATTAGTAGATGGGCTAGATTTGTTAAATTGGGGAATTTACAGTTCTAACTTCTAAATCTATTTGGAATACCCCACAGCGTATAATGTTTAGGTTTGGATTTATCGGGTCAGAAAATAATGACTCTGCCTGATAAATCAATGAATTGGAGAGATCAGGCTTCTTAATTTTTGGGAGACAAGGCTAAAATATTGAGATTTTATGTTTTTGTTTGCATGAGTTGAATAAGCGCTTCTTTCGTTCTTTCCTTTCCTTCCTTCTTTCTATTCTTTTTTGTTTTTCTTTGCAAGTCTTTTAGTTATTGGCAGAAAAAATATGTTTTATTGGGGGGGTGAAGGGGGGGGGCTTGGTGTCCTAGAATTTATTTATAAATTGTTTTGGCGTTTGTAGATGGTGCCTTTATAGTAAGAGATGAAGAATATGCAAACAGTTGAGGTTTGCATGGGGCACAATGATGGCCGATGAGTTTAAAGGCTGAATTAGCAAGGGAAGGAAAGGAGGGAACTCGGCAGAAGTCCAGGTTGCCTTGAGCAATAAACGCAAGGCACCAATGTTCAAATATTAAGATTTGGGGAAAATCTATGAATTCCCGAGATAAGAGCCCGAATTAAGAGCCCATAAGTGAAGAAAGCACACACCATACCAAGCACCCATGTCTTCAAAACCCCAAGCAATTGTGAAAAAATATAAAATTTTCTTTGAAGATTACAAAAGATGCAGCAAAGAGTCCTTCCGTGGATGTTCAAGAACACATCAACCAATACAGTTTTGTGCTGCAGAGCAAAGAGTTTCCGATGATGTTCCATCTTGAATATCAAAGATCTAAAGCTGTAGCTTTTCTAGCTTTGCAGCAATCTGCCCACCTCATCACCAGCATCCCCCCCACCAATAACCACCAAGATCAAACTAACAAAAAATCAATCTACTAAATCAATTCCTCACAAAATACAAAGCTAAAAGTTCCACATATGAATTAGCGAAGTCCAGATCATGGCAGAAACCTCTTTAGATCATATCATCATCTACAAACGAGAAGGGCCACTCGAAAAGTGATTTCACCCCTAGTCTGGTTTGCCAGATCATTGCTGATGCTTGGATGTACAAAATTGGCTTCTCAATCAGAGTGTTGTTTTCTATCTCATGCTCTCTCGCTGTGTACATCATTGTCAAAACAAGCGATCTACCACAGACACACATCAAAACTCCAGATAGATAGCTGGAATCAAGCTGTAATTATAGTCAAACTTGATTTAGTGAAGCCTCAAGCCAGTGGCTTTGTCTGAGAAACTGTCTGCGACATAAGAGAACCTCCTTCAATTACACGATGAACAAAACTTAGCTGATCCAGATATTGATAGGGGAAATTCCCCACTCCCCCCCCTCCCTCCGCCATCGCGCGGCCACCTCCCCTTTCTCTACTTTAATTAGTTTTTTCGAGTAGTAAGACACGCACTCGGCGCACTCGCATACATGAAACGTAATCTCACCCAAATATCAAAAACTGAGTCTCACACATGGGCTAATCCGCGCAAGAGCAATTCTCTAACAATCGGATATCTCTAGAGAGATGGGACAACAATTTCCCCAACACAAATATAGGCCGCTCTAATGTGTATGTGTGGTGAATCAAATTTGCAGGAGAGTACATGTCGGAGGGGGTACAAGAAAATCATCGACCGATCCAAACCCATAGAAACACCGGCCTAAGTAGCTGATTTGGAACGCAGTGTGAACTGCAGTCAAGTACCAGACATATTCTTGGTAATCTGGAATGGAAAGTGCCAGGAATTGCGCGCAATTCTGCGCACTGCATCTTGTAAGAAATCAGGTCCAATAGGAAGACCACCCAGCTTCTAAGCTGCGCGTCATAGGACCTTGGATAAGGGCTGCAGCTCGCAGTTGCTTCAGTTAAAACATTTATGTCAGGACAGATCCAATCCAACTCCAAGTTTTGGTGTTGTAGACATTAACAGGGAGTCAGCAATCACCATCTAGTACATGCATTGGTGTCAGGAGCACTACCACACATTTGAGATTTTAGGTCTCGCACGTTGCTATTGGTGAATGCTACTTGGCTATCTAGAATTTAGAAACCATGGTTTAAGTCCTATGTAGAGTGTGGATGGAACACAAACAGGGCTCCAAGATATGGCCTTCATTTCAGACGCAAAATTCTTCTTCTGTCTTTTATCGATCAATCAGAGGTTGGCTAAGAAATAGTCAATCTCCAGGTCATCTAAAAACTGTGATTCCTTATCTCTCTCAGGAGAGTCAGAAGATATGCAAGATCACTGTTCCAGTCGCTTGCTATTCCTGACATAAAACAGTTTTCGGAAAATTCATTGCGGTTTGCATTCTTCCCTTCTCTCTACAGCTGAGAAGCATTATGTGCTAAGAGCATTCAAAAGGCGTGGCCAACCAAGCCTTTCCCTTGCCATACTAAATCAGTGTTTCAGAAGACTAAGGTTCAAGAGTCCCTAGAATTACATGCATAACATTGAAACTGATCTAGCACAATCAAGAAAACGCAGTAAAGACCCAGCATTCTTATTTAAGATCCAAGTGTTAAGCTTAGGGGTTACTCCAGTGTTTCAGGATCTGTAGAATTCATTAGAAGGAAAAAAATGTCTTCTCTATGAAGACACCTTTCGTTATAGCTGGGGACATCACGAGGATCATAGAGCCTGCAAAATACATTGCAAGTAAAACAAAACTACTCATCATGGTAAAAACTTAAAGCTGCTAGTAGAGGGGATAGAATTGGCTTTAGTTTATTATGGCCTACTAGTCTGCAAGTAAAATTAGCCCAAAACTTTAAGCTTTTCTTTTGGATAAAAAATATGATTTGGAGAAAAAGTAAAATGCGATAACTTACAAATGACAACAGATCCATACAGCAAGCAAGAGCCAGTTTATATAAAATTACCCAACCCCGTTGCGCCCACACATTCGTCACTATATCACTGTTTCGTTGACGGAGTCCCCAATATCCTCCCCCCAACTACGCTATAATTGACGCATGAAAAATGGGAAACCAACTAAATCAAAGTCGGTCCGTGACATAATATCCACAGGAATTAAGTTTGAGTCAGTTCAAATAAGAAGAATCCCCGCTCCTGCTTAACTCATTAACAAGACGTTTGTACTCATATGTGGTATCTTATCTTATGAATAGTCCCCCGACAGCACTTCCTCCGTCAACTCCCATCACGTGATTGGAAATGAAGTACATACCTTGATGGCTGGTTGCCGCAATGATCGCATTGGCGTGCCAGAAAGACAAAGAGGGTGTCAATGGAAAGTGCAGAGATTAGTAGATGGAAATATCATCTACGAATGCAAAAAGCTTCAGCCATGCATGTAGAATAGCTGTAAGGGAAGCCCACTAGATTGTGAGCATAAAATTTCTTGACATCTCGAATTTGGGTACATAGAGAACTTTGGTAAGAAATTCCACTTCTTGGAAGGCTCTTTGTGAGATTTACTCTTACAACATACCTTTCTAAGAATAATTCTATCTCTCCTCGGAATCAGCTGGTACAGAGACAAAATCATCATCCAAGAGGATCATCCCGAACACCATCTGGTTTAAGCGCATTGGTTAGGTTTGCACAAGAACTTACAACAAGTTTCTTCTACATTTTGTATAGCCTTCGAACATAGGAAGATGTTTGATTGATTTCAATATGGATGTATCAGTCATGCTCTCTGCTTCAGCGAGAGACCGTACTTGGACTGGAGAACAAAAC
This sequence comes from Populus alba x Populus x berolinensis, assembly GCA_029228515.1. Lineage (NCBI taxonomy): Eukaryota > Viridiplantae > Streptophyta > Magnoliopsida > Malpighiales > Salicaceae > Populus > Populus alba x Populus x berolinensis. The sequence continues at coordinate 26,839 of JAQIZT010000100.1, read as the reverse complement.
TCCGTAATTCATCTGCAACTCCCCTTTACTGATGCATCATTATAAAAGCCCCTCGATGTTCTCTGGTTTACCGGCAGAGTGCCAGAAATGCATTTAAAGATCGCCTGCTGCTGTTTTGGGGGCTCATGTAGCAAAATTTTGCCAGCTTGTGAATGTTCTGATTGGTAACGATCATTAGCCTCAAGAAGAGACTTCCTACTTTCAATAACAAAGACAAACATGTTTCTCACTTCCACCCATCATCTTTTGATCCACATTTATGAATTTGGAATCTAACTGACATAGAAAGAATTATTGTCTCCAACTGGCAATATTTGGCACACTTTGCAAATATATAATTAGGTCATCACAACACTCGCGTGAATTCTAGATAGCTCCACAACAATCTTATCCTATTCTAAGCCTTTGGGTGGCACCCTGATGACCTGGGGAGTCCAAAACAACCTTTACTAGAGAGCTGCCATTCTCGCTGGAAGTAATTGTCAAAAAAGAGTTTCTCGAGCAAACTGCAAGACAAAAAATGAAATATTTTTGACTTGTCTCCGCGCGTCTCATGCTAAAGATCACATAACTTTCCAAAAACAGCTTCTGGAATTTCAAGATTCCACAAGTTGGGTGACGGGAAAACTAGAACCCTTGAGGAGACCATATTCATCCCACACTCAGCGTGAACAACTTATAAATTCTTTATTCACGCAGTTCCCATTCTTTTCAAGAATGTAGCAATATGAACCATCAGATAGTAGGTAATAGTGGTAAGCCATACAAACTATCAACCTGCACAGGAACTTGTAAAATCAAATGTAAACGAATATTTTCAAGGGTCACAATCATGCCACCAATTCTGTCCTTGAATCCACGTCTCTGACCGAATCAGCAGAAGCAGGAGTCATTAAATAATCTGAAGGGTGGTCAGAAAGTTCAATGATAGAGCAGGCCTCCACATAAATTAGCTGCTAACAAGTGGCTGGGAAACACTCACACAGAGGATAAGAACCGGCATCTGATAGGGGCTTCTACAAGCTCTTGTACCTTTATGAAATGTATAATCAGGATAACAGTTTGCTTGTTTGGCCTGATATCCACTGGCCTTCTCTAGCTTTTGTAAATAATACACGAGAGACCGCAGATTCCAGCAATAAAAAATGTATAGCTATCCGCACCATTGATGCCCAAGGTTCCAATCACTGTTTATCCATTGGCCCATATGAAAAACCACAAATAAAATCACATGGGCCAATCTCTGATGCAATTTTTTCTAGCAAGATAACCATAAGCATGGGCAGCATCTACTATCCTTCTAACCCGAATCGTAAATACTTCCATGTCTGCGATCTAATTTTTTTCCACCCCGCTGCCAATGGTCGTTACCCAAACACTGATGTCCCTCCTGTTGGGATGGACTATGCAAAGTAGGAATTACAATATGATGCTGGAAGAGAGCCGAGAGTACGTGTTGGATAGGATTGTGGCATGAAGAGAGAGGGCAGAAGGCACGGGCCTTGCTGCGAGAAGTTTCTGTCCTATTTTCAATGGAGGAGCTGTGTAGAAACTTGAAACGTTTTCAGATTACGCAAGCAAACCCTCAATGTTTTGGAGATGTCACTTAATGTCCCCATCCATCACCTTGACAGTGAGTGGTCATATATAAGCAGCAACAGAAGACCAGGGAATTGATTTCATGAGAATCATTAGCCTAACTGCAGGAAAAAGCTCTTTAGCAACGAGACACAAAGCATGCAGCAAGACACTCACCATGTTAACCAAAAAACAATGAGGGACATGACACCGCAGAATAATACATTTTTGTCTCTGTCCAACCGACAAATCTAGTTCTGAGCATTTAGAGTGAGGGCAGATTTTTATCCAGACAGAGCGCTTGCTTCAATATTTGTCAGCAAACCTGAACGTTTATCCTAGTCCACTATACTGACTTCCATTGCACAAAGCTAAACATATCCTTCACAAGCATCCATGAGTTCTCACACTTTCAGGCTCAGTTATTGCAATTTTCGCTTGCACACGGTTGTAGGGAGTTGACATTTCAGAACCATTCCCTTCCTTCACAAAAAGAGAGATTATTTTGTCACATTGCGTAGAAAAAGCAAAAGCATCAGTAAACGAAACGCCCCAGGAGAAAAGAAGCAAAGAGAGGGACATGACATCTTCTGGTGCATATCCTTCTTTCTAACTTTATCAGAAGCTGACGCCAGATAGCAACAGTAGGAGCTCCTATGAGAGGGGGAAAACGGAAGAGAGGTGCCGGGATAATGAGATGCTGCAAATCACATCCAAAGTGTATGAAATGGAGAAAAACTGAATCTCGGGAAATTGTTCCAGAAGATCTTTCTCCCTGTGAAACTTAATTCGTAGGAAGGCCAGGGGTTTTTTGCGAAGGAGATAATGCCAGGTAAATTTAACAGGCAGTATTTGAGGATCAAACCATAACAACATTTTTCCCCAGAAACTAAATCTGTTGGAATATCTGTAAAAGTGCGATAAGACACAATTAAATCAATATGTCCAAAATCTTCCCAATTGCATAAAATGGTTTTTCTAGTTTCTAGTTAGGCTTTCTTGACCAAAGTAGCGCGATGATTTGGCGCATAAAGGATCTTGTGAAAGCTGAACACTGATGGGTTTGTTTGGAAACAATACAATGCAGGACCGCTTGCACGCCAATCAGGCCATTTCAGGGAGACGCCAGAACAGATGGGGGAAGTGCCATACTGAGTTGTTATCGCCGCAAAGAGAGAATAGTCACCTCAGAGAGCTCCAGCGATCCTCAGGCATTCTGGAAGACAACCAGCTCGAAAAGAAGTCCCGGAGGCCCATCGCAGCATGACCATTGCTCGAAGTATATGTTGTAAGTCTTGTTTGTTAACGGGGCGGCTTTCGATTGCTGTCCAACAAGGTCTTTCAGCAAGCGACAAGGGATAAACTCATAGTTCATTGATATCCAGAACCTCTCTGCAAGGCAAGATCCTAGACACCTACGCAAGTGAGCACACACCGAGCTTCTTCAGCTGACTTCATTGAGAGATGTTCCCATGGACACAAATTTATGAACTGCGTCCTCTTCGCAATGTAAGGCTCCACAGTAGATTCACCACCAAATGTAACTGTCAGAATTATCTTGAGCCAAGCCAACCAGGGGCTAGATCATTATGTAAACTAGATCTGTGGCAGGGAATAGTCTTCTCCGTGGAAACATCTGGTAGAATAGAGGAGTCTTTGACTTGCGTTTCATGAAGACTGGACGCTTGTCTGCCAGTATGCTGAACAATCGAGTGATGGCGCTGGGTTTTGGGGGTGTGGGGCCGCGTGTAATTTCCTGTGCATCCAGAAGGAAGAGGAAGTCCCTTTCCGTCACGGGAAAGCCGCATTGCTGCCGCCAAAATATTTGGCAGTAATTGCCATAGGCTGTAAAATAGTTCTCGACATGGTCGAGGTGGGGTGCTCCAAAAATAATTCTTTGAATAATCAGCCAGAATCCATGGGTATAAAGTCACGATATATAAGGATGGCCAAGTGAAGAGGACTCATCTGAGAACAACCTCATCTGCAGTAGCAAAACCACTCTCCCAGCCCATATTCCCAAGCGATGATCCCTGTTCTAGAACAGCCTTCTCACTAATAAGTGTTCCAGTCCTCATTCCGCGAGAACCAATCAGAAGAAGCTTGTCATTATATTGAGTATATTTTTGGCTATTTCCAAAGGCTTAATTCCTGCCGATAGCACCTGATAGCCAGTCACAATCTCATTGTTCTTGTGCTAAGCGCTAGTAACTGAGGCAAGCCAGGTTATTTGCACTGCCGTCACAGTGGAGACAACAATCCAAGATTGTATGATAAATGCAGTGGAAAGAGTCATTCTCTCCATCCATGTATCTCTCATGCTTACAGCTGAAAACAAGCCATAAGTCTGCCAGTAATCTTGGAGACAAGCTTTGGAGGAGCAACCATGGAATGCGTCACATATAGGCCATGGTAAAGTTTTGAAAGGAGCAGTAACCATTACCTGGATCACCATCAAATCATCCGCAGGATCATTCCTTAGAACCTTTTTTCAAGGTCAGGATCTTCAGAGAGCCAACGGAGGCCTAAATTTGCAGTAGCTAGCTCGTGAAAAAAAATTCTGTTCACAGTTTTCTTTCATCATCATTTTAATTGGTGTGGGTAGGCACTTCGCGCAATTAGCATTTAATGTCTAAGTAGGATAGTGAAGCACTTTGCTCCTCTAGAATGTGCTTTTTTGCTGATCCGTCATGCATGTAGTCGTTCCACTTGTCGCTAGCACTTTCTATCACTGTCTCATGGAAGAAGCAGTTGTTCTGAGTTACACCAAACCATGTAGGCATGTCCAAAAGTGTTAGGTTTCTTGGAAAGCGCCACCACAAGGGCGGAAAGCTATCGGTTTCTTCTAATAAATCCCATTAAACTCTTCATTACGTGCGATCGATTATGAGCACACTGAAGGATGCTTCAGAGTACCACTAAATGTTGGGCACAAATACCAAATTTCTCAAACATTCCCTGAAAGATGCATACTCTCAACGACAAAGCGTGTGGCCTAAATTCTAGTGCAGAACAGAAAGGCCCATGGTTCTCGTCCTCGAATCTTCAGGTTGCAAGATTCTAACATTATTGAACACCTGCTGCGCGGTAGAAGGGTGTGCCTTCCCCGATGTTCTCTCAACTCCATAATTACGCTTAACAGAAGAGGAATAGTCTTGTTCTTCTGTATATTGGGAGGAGCTTGCAGAGATAGAAAGACTCATGGCCCAAGTAAAATTAGTCAGGAACTTCTAAAGGAAGGGGGGGGTGGTAGAAGTACTTTTCAGCGGATTTTCTAAAATCAGATGAAAATGGCACCTGTCAGACAGATACTTTCAGCCATGGAACTTCTATAAATGGGGAAGCCTCCGCGTGCAATTCGCATTGGATGATAGAATCCGATTCAATGCAAATCTCCCATTGTGTACCACTTTTGGGAGTCAAGGATAGAGAGGGAAACCCAAGCGAAGTGCTCATCTGTCTGTCTTCAGGTCTCAAGATGTGTCAAATGCGAGAGTTTGTGCTATGGCCACCAGCTGGAAGACACGAACATCAAAAATTGATTCTCACCACTACCCCTGGCACAATCGGACGCATGTCACAACACATAAAGCGACGCAAGATCTGGAAGTTCAGAACTCATTGTAGAAGAGAGTTGAGTATCTTGCATTCAATCTTAACAAGGAGTATCGTCGGATAAAAACAGGAAGTTTGATCTGGCGCATTAAATAAGTTTCGTACTGTCGAGAAAGGCCTGTACGAGATGTTCCAGTTGTGGATGCGGCAAGATTGGCCAATCTCCAAACAAGGATAGATTTTTCACAATGATTTCGGAGAGTATTGCCATGAAGACAGTCTCAGAAGCCATGATGATGTGCGGATAGGATTGTGAGATAGACTCTGGGTTCCACAAAACCTTGCTTTTATAATCCTCCATGATGAGGGGTTGGTAAGAAATTAGGTGAATGAAACTTGAGAGAAAATACTGGAGTGCTGAGTATAGCAAGATTTGATTTTGCGATGGACCTGTGGCCGCGCCAATGGCGGAAAGTCTGTGTAGCAAGTTAGGAGGAGCATATCACGATCAATTATTTTATCGGAGAAATTCGTTCAGAGTAGCATGGTCGCTCGCACTCGCCACTCAAATCATTGCAAATGAAAAAACAAGCTTCCTTTGGAAGCCTATCACACGACAGTAATACCACTCAAGTCCACCATTATGCTCAAAGGAAGCAGCGGCACCCTGAATTGCTTGCATTCTTAACCAACATCAGCGTCACAATTTAGTCTTCCGAGACAATATTCCAACCAATTACTAGCCTGTAAGACTTGTTCAACGACCCAACACTCATTGCACTGCCTAAGAAAAATCACGCACTGTTATCAGGACGGTCAAAACCACTTTCTGCTGTAAAAGCTGAAGCGTATTTCAGAATCATATTAAACAGGGTACATTGGGGCAAAGTGGGACGACAGGCGATTCTTCTTAGCTGCAGAAGGGGGCCTCACTAAGTTGCCTTGCTTTTTTGAGAGGGCGAACTCTATCAATCAATGAGAAGAAAGGCTTCGAAGACAAGGGAGGTTCGGGACCTCCACTGTCCTTCACTTCAACATCCTGGAATGCAAAACCGGTGCAATCACCAATTCTTTTTGTATATATGCTACAATCTATAAAATGCTCCATGGGCTCCCTCAAATGGACCAGTGGGGGCCATAGAGATGTACGTTAAAGAAGATTCAGTCGATCCTAGTAAATTGTTTGCACAACCAAGCCAGCATTAAATATCTAAAAGCACGGAAAGCCACGACAACGCCTTTCTAAAAGAAGCCATTATGTCCAGATGGAACGAAATTTTAACCACTTCTGTCCATGTCCAGCTCCTATAGACCAAATGGCCATACGACGGTTTGAAGAAACCTCAAAAATATCCATTAACTTGGGGGGCACAATCAATCCAGTTCTTACTGGGAGTGGAAGAAAACAGAATGCCCGACCCAGCTTCCAGCTCATCATTCTTTTAAAAATTACATTACAACAAAATAAGCATTTTGATCTGGTGAAGGAGAAGGCCTAAAAAGGAATATAGTGAAGCATTCAACCAAAATAAAGCATCTTGTCCAGCTTTCCTTAAGAATAACTCATCAATGGAAGACAAAATGACAACCAAACAAGGAGAGAAAACAAAAGGAAAAAAGAATAGAGACCATTCAGTTTTCCAATCCCAATTCTCATGAGCAGATCATGAATAAGAAAATTTAACGGCTCAACTTAACAAGCCTTAAGTCCCAGCTCACAGAGTCCATTAATTGAATTCATCCACAGTTCTAGACATGTAGCACAAAGTCTCCGTCAAGTAATTTATTCTCCTACCTGAGCTTAACTAGTTTCATATCTAAATCAAAACACACAAAAAGACTATCTACAGATTGTTACTATACTAAAAACAAAAAGTTACTAAAAAAAAAGTTAAGTTAAAAGTCTAACTAAAAAAAATAACATTGTGTTCAAAACGCAAAGAAACTTGAAAACTATGAATTCATAGATAATATTGAAACTTACATCAGACAAACCCCATCAGTCAAGCAAGCAGCAAACAGACAGCCCACGGCAACAAATGAATATCATAATCTATCGATGCAGTAGCTGCAATTTCCCTCCAATCCTACAACTTCGCTGACCCCATACTTTGAACACCATAAAACCTAGTCACTCCTCATTCTTCACTTCACTCCCACCATCACCAACTAGCCTCCTCCCACGCTCCACACCTCCAACCAATACCCATCCTTCATCAACGTCCCCCTGTCCACGCACGTTCCATTTTCCCTGGACATTCTCATGAATCGCCTTCCGATGCCACACAAACTCCATCACGTCAGAGTCCCAACACGACATGAATACAATTTCCTCTGGCCCACATCTCCCACGTCCCAAAACAAACATTTCAACACACAAAACATTCTTCAAACAAACAACGAAAACACCCCGCTTTATACAACTGTTTTGAAAACATCAAAACCACATCATTTTACGACACATACGCCTGCCTTGACAACTTGCTTCTTCTCTCGCTTGATTCGAATCACCCAACGGGAACCGAAACAATGAACCCGAAATACCGATTCTCCATAATCACAACCAAAGACGACATAAGGCTCAAACTGATCTCTATAAAATGACAATCGCTTTAAAGTGCTTACAAAATCAATACGTTTACCAGGATTGGAAGAATTAACATTGGGCAAATAAACACCTTGAGGATCAAACATAACAATGTAATTCCCCACTGGACAAAAGGAAGGCAAATCGGTCAAATGATAGACAGAAGTTGAAACCCACTACACAAACCGACCACGTCTGTAGTAGCTTGCATTGGTGCATAACACTACCTCCGATTACGCGAAATTCGAAGTGAAATCCTCTTCGGTGAGGACGGCCGTCATTGTTGGAGAGGAGGATGGCCGGGCCTTGGAAGGCAGAGAGAGAAGGAGAGAGGAGTGAGGTGGGAGTGGAGTGGATGCGCTGCCGGTCGAGGCAGAGACGGACCACGGTAGCGCCAGCATCGTCGGCGTTTTGGATTAGTTCCTTTTGAGGACTGTGGTGCCTTCGGGGTAGTTTAAGAAGAGGACTTCTCGGATTCGGCGTGTTTTAATTTATTCGACTTTTTGACCGAAGACCTCTAGAAGGATCGAGGAAGGAGTAAGATTCCGGTGACCGAAAGGACATTTGGTAGTGTGGTGGTGGTGGTGGTTGGTTTTTTCATGTGAAAATTAGTCGCATGAATTTTGGGAATTTTGGGGGTTTTGGTTTTTCTTCTTCCTTTTCTTCCTTTCACGTCAAGGTAGTGATTTTGATGATCTCATATCCAGGGGAAAAAGGAAGGAGAAGGGTGTAAGGTGCAGTAGTCGTTGTTTTTTTTAGGACTTAAATTGTACGTTGAACTTAATATTAACCTCGTATGGTCACCAAGGTCAAGTAGCTTGACCCGCTCTCTCCGCTTTGGAACAAAAAAATAACCCAAAACAAATATACAAGGGTTTCTTTGTTTTTGTTGATGCAAACCAACTTTCTTTGTGAGTGATATTTGTTCTCAATAAAATTTGTGATTGTGGTCAACTCTTGGATTCCTAACAATGGTGAGCATTGTAATATCAGATAGGAGAATGGCGATATCATAAAATGGTGATGAGGAACAAAAATAGAATGTAGTATTTAATTGTTGGAGTTTTTTTGTTTCAATTGCTACCCCCAAAAAGTTTGTATTAAAACTCAATCCTCTCTCTTGGGCTTATAAAGGTCCATTATTATTTATATTCTCTTAAAGTTAGTTTCTTTTGATACTTATTAAAAACACACTCTTTCCAAAATATTTACAAAAAAACAAAAAAAAAACATGTTTTTTATATATTTCCGTCATTCACATTTCATTATGTAATTTTCACGAACAGCATTTCAAAAAAAAATTCAAATTCAAAGATATATTTTTCAAATCTCATTAAAGAGTCCATTTCATATTTTTTTCTTCAACTACATAGCTGTGTACGAGTGAAGTCCGCACCCCCTAGCTGTTCTAATTCGCCCGCCCCTACCCAATTAAATCTTGAATCAAATTCAATATCAGTCCCTCAAACCTTAAATTTTTATACATCAACGTAATTTTAATTTTAATGACAAAAGTATACATCAACTGAGTCTTGACACTAGAGCCCTTATATCTTACTCAATCAAAACAGATAAGAAAATACATTTCAAAATAAAATCAATGTGAATAAATTTATTAAATTTTTTTAAAAATATACTTCCGCATAACACAGATAATATGGTACCAACAGACATCAACGGCAGGCCAAAGAGATGGCACAGAATTTTTACTAAGAATCCGGTAGCAGTAACAAGGCAGAAGAAAACTCAGAAAAGCATAGAATGTAATCACTGAAAATATGATAAATTTAACGCAGAAACACAGTCGGCTTTCAAGTCCACTAACTGGCGCTCGAAGAGATTTGGCCAATAGCCAAGAAAAGAAACATCCCCTAAATATTAAACAGAACGATGATCAAAACGAAAGCGTTAAAACATTTCTTCTATGACGGCATCACATACCTAAATTAATAGCACTTCAAAGGAGGCAAGGCAGAGGATAAGCCCTCATAATCTCTATCTGCTTCCCTCAGCTCCTCATCATTGAATTTCTTCATTTGGTTCCAGCATAGGAAAAAATATAGAGGGGTTAATCAGAGCAACTTAAGATCTAAATCAATGCGAAGTTGAATAAAACAATACTCAGCCCAAAAACTGTTTAAGATCTACAAAGATGCAATTTCACCACGAAAGCTTATGCACTTCTACATGAGGTTTACAAGTCCATAACCAAAAAAAAACCCGTTGTGTTCTGAAAATATGATGAAATTATGTATGGATGCTTATTGATTGAAATTCCAAAACAACAGAAAATTACAGTGTTACTATACGAAAAAATCCTCATTGATTATGCGCATTGATTTCAGTTTCGATTATTAGGTTGCCAAACAACAGATACTTCAGTTTTCCTTTAGATAAAAAAGTATGGATTTGTGAACATTACCTGAAGCAAGCTGCGGTCACACTGGGTTAATAAGGTGTTCCACGTCCTCTGAAGACCACCTCTTACCACCAACGTCCACCATCAAAACGACCACCACTGCATCTGCCGACCTACCGAAAAAACGACCTCCACTGCTTCTGCCACCACCCTAAAACGACCACCACTTTCCTCTGCCACCACCAAAACGACCACCACTGCCACCACCTCTGCCACTATCCCGACTGTTCACGGGTATCAGTCCCCTTGGTTTTTGCTTCAATCACAGTTAAGGGAAAGAAATGCTCCAAGTTGACTTCCATTAAGCTCAAGTGCTTTGTTCATAGCATCATCATCATTGAATCCGAGGTAAGCCATCCAGATAATTGGTTTTGACAATGAGATAGGCACATGTCAACATTACCACTAGCCACTACATGGTTTAAATTAAAATAAGATCTGAAATAATAAAACAAATAATAAGGAGCGCATCATTCAGGGGAACAGTATAATCTACTGGTAATCTTATTAGGAAACATGGAATCCATTACAGGAATAGAAAAGGAACTAACCCTTTAAAAGCGCCAGTCTCATAATCTGTGGGAATAGATATCCTACTAATCTCCCCATAAGGGGGGGATGGGGGGGGGGGGGGGGGGGGGGGGGGGGGGCAAGAACAAAATGCTCCTGGAGAGAGCCTCCTCCTAATCTGTAAAGATTTTGATTGGAAAACACCATGAGCACTTCTCTTAGAAATTTTCACAATGAATTCAAAACTATACTCTTAAAGGCCATCAAACAGCAGGACATCATTACCTCATCCTCGCCCACCAAACTTTGGTCAAATCCCTTAACAAATATGTTTTGGGATTGACCTCTCCCTCCCTTCTGGAAAATGCGTTGCTGTCTTTGCTATATGGTGTATTTGAGGTACGGTCACCCCTCTCGGATTGTCCAAACTAGCCATAATCAAGTATGACATCCCGGCCAAGTAAAACTTTTTTACCATTAAAAATTTAGAGCCTGTAAAGGAAAGGAGAAAAAATAATTTTTTACAATTAAAATCATTATCGATACCAGACACCAAACAAAGTGGGAATTACGATTTCCAGAAACTGAGAATATACATGAACATTGAAACAAGAAACAAAGATCATGTCATCCTCTTCCAAAAAACAAAAATACAGATTTGGATCCCATGAAAACTAGCTTCAGTGCATATTACCAAGGACAACTGGAAAGAAAATAAATTTAAAAAAGAAATGGAAAAAAAATGTAACCTTCAGTGCTCGCTTTCAGTTGTGGTAAACTCAACATGTCCAAATCCCTGGAACCTCTGATCCAGCATCTAAGGCGAAGCGGACATCAGCAACTTCCCCAGCCTCTTTAAAAAGAGAATTTCCCTGCAGCAAAAATTTAATTCAGATTGGAATTGTGCAAAAAACATTAAATAATGGCAGAAGTCTCAAAATATGAACTTACACATCTCAGCCCGTTCAACTTGGAACCGATAGGTTGCCAACAAAAAGTGTCTTTGATCCAGCATTCTCAGATGTAACTGGTGTAACAGGTGTCTTTGGCGTGCAAAACAAAAAAAATATTGAAAAGACATGCAGGCTCTATAAAAACAAAAAAAGCGAAAACCAAAAAGCAAAATGATGAAATACAGTTTTGCGACATTAGACTTCATATCAGACGATCAGCCATTTCTACATCAGTGTCCTTGTTCCAGGAGAACAAACCAATATTAACATCACGCTAATGAGTGTAAATATACCATGTATCATAATTGAAAAAAAGAAGGTACCTATTAAAGTTTTTCTTTGGAGTCTTCGCTGGCTTTTCATCCTTCCTATCTTCCTCATCATCTGAGCTCGAGCACTCCTCTTCACTGCTACTTTCCTTTTTGCACAGTTGCTTTTGCCTGTGCACACAAAACTTAGCTTGTTAAGTGAAAGCATACAGCAAGATATGATAGATCACTAACTCGAAAAAGAATGCAATAATAAATCGAAGCATTTGTATTTTTTGGTGGCTCATCAACACTTTCCATCAGACAATCATCATGCTTCTGAATCATCTTTCATCCAAAGTCCCATTTTAATTCTATATTTTGAGGGAGAAATTGGAAGTTAAATGACAACTACACAAAAATAACAGATCATAACAGACCACAAACCCATTAATCAACAAAATATTTTCAACTGAGGTTATGGAATTTGTTTTTTTTGGTGTTTTTCAATTGTTTTGCCACATATAGACCACTTGGGATGCACCCAAACGAGATCCAACTTGATGCTTCCCCAGCCTAAAGAGATCGTTATTAGAAAGTATGCTTGCAAATGCATTATCCAAACAATGCCATAAAAGCTGCTGTTTTTCAACATTTGAAACACATGAATAAAAGGCAACATATGGACGTGTTTGTAAATGTCCTAAGCACGCACATGCATATGCAAAATTACCGTTTTTGAATCCTTTGTTTTCAGCTGCAGATGATGGCTTATTGGAAGTATCAGCTGCCTACGGCACAGGATCCTGCAAGAGAAAAGGAGATGATATTACTGCACCATAAGGAAGATCTGCAGTAATAAACAGTTTACAACAGAGCATCATTCAAAATTGATCCAAACGAGAATTTAGCTTACATGAGTTCAAAAAATCTGTTGTTGGAGATGACAACGATAAAATCAAGCGGAAAGAAGAAAATAAAACTTGCATTGTTCAATATAACTGAAAAGGGATTGCTACAGGCTAGCTAAGCTAGCTAGAATAGTACAATAAATTGCTCACGTCATCTTCATCATACTCGTCAGAAATCACATTTCTGAACTTTCTGAACTGTCATGTTTTCCCCCCTCTTCTTTGGTTGAACTTTTGGAAGCAGTTGGAGTTGCAGATTTGGTTTTTCCCTGAAACAAGAAAATGTAATTGCCGTCAGAACTATAAAAACACGAATTAAAGAATATCCCAGGTATGAAAACAACTTAATCGTTAAGCTACATCATGGTAGTGAAGTAGCTGCCAAATCAATAATTAAGATTGTATGTGGCTATGGCTCTGAGACCTCATCTTCAGAAGAGTATTCATCAGAATCAGAGCTTACTATCATCAGAATCATCCACTAGATCTCAGCTTTCTTCTGGGCTGGATGGTGCTGGAACCATCTCAGGAAGGGAAACCTTTGCTGGTGTACCCTACATGAGCAAATGGCAAATGGTTTTGAGTTTCCCTGGTACAAGCATAAGAGAAACGGGGGTATAGAGAGAAAAGGAAAAGTGACACACCCTGTTTCCTCATCTGAGGAGCTTCTCATCCTCGGCTGCAGCTGTCACTAGACTCTTCTTTTTTCACTGGTTGGACCTTTCTTACCGTCCTGGCAAAATTCTTGTTCTTAGAAATCCTAACCATAAAACAAAGGAGAAAATAGTGAGAGCAGGGTAATTAAGATCAACAGGATTACACAGAAAGTGAAAATCAAAATCATATATTTGTTTCTACTAGCATTTTGCAAAACAGTATACGAAATATAACCTCAACATCAGAAGATTCCGCCTCTTGAAGACTCAGAGCCTGCTGACATCCTTTCCCTTCTTAGCAGCAACACCATTAGCACCATTTTTAATGGCAACAGGCTCCTTTCTTGGCAGGAGGAGCCCTTTGGCAGATGGCTCCTGGGTTAAAAAAATTAAAAATCAATGAATTCAAGTAGCACAAAGAAGTAAAAGATTAAACTAAAATTCGTTCCAATGCTCCACCCCAATCAGATTCGGAATCTGATTCCGGATTCACTGGCATCCTTGACAAAAGGTTTAAATAGACTTCACACGCCTTCTTTGGGTTGAACCGTTAACCTAATAATTTACAAAATTTGTGAACCCAAAATCCATATATAACACATTCTTATTCAAAAATATAAAAAGGATATCGAACAATCTTATTTTTCTTAAAACTACAAGTATAACGACCATGAAAAATCGCATAGGATTTTATCAAGTTGAGAGCAGTTTTTGTACCTCTTCTTCCGAGGAGGAGTCATCAGAATCACTGGACTCCGCTTTTTCTCTTTGTCTGAGTCTTAGTTTTCCACCTTCACCTTTGTCACAGCTTTGAGCTACTTCCGATATTTTTTCTTCTGCTTCTTTTTTTGCAACTCCACAATCTTTTCTGATAGCTTCTCCAGCTTCCCATCTTGTTCTGTCCCTGCGAACCCCAACTATTTCAAAAGCTCAATTACTCAACAAACAGCAAATCTCAAACATGATGACAATTGCAAGCAAGAATAAAATATCAGCAAAGCGAACCATTCCATAATTCCATATCAATCCTCAGTAACCCCAAACTAGTCACAACGCATTAACAAAATAGTTATGAAAGAGAACTAAACGACCAGTATAGAAGTTAAACCAAAAAACAAAATATACAAAAAACTTGTTTTGTATAAGAAAATACCACAAAACATTCTATACGAAACCCTTCTTTCCCAGTCAATTTATAGAGAGACAGTCAATCACTTCAAAATCCCAATACACAAAAACTCATTATCAACAATCAAACGAATAACAGCACCACCACCACACTAAACCAGACCAAAAAAAGGCAACGCAAACAGTAAAACAACGGGAGCAAGTAAAGCCATGATGTACAAAGCTTTTACCCTTCTTCTCAAGCCTTAGCAGGGAATTACATCAGGAGCTTCTTCAACCGTTCAAAAAGAAAAGAAAAAAAAAACGACACAAAACCGTGAATGAGAGGAAACAACACCAAAAAGGATTGATTTTTCAAAAACAAACTGTCAACAAAATCACGGAATAGCAAGAAGAGACAAACAAAAAGAAATCAATACTTTGGTAGCTGACTTCTTGCTAGATTTGCCCATATCTTCTCGACAACTTTTTTTGTGAAGAAAAATCTAAAAGAACAGGCTCTACAAAAACCTAGCTTTTCAGATATTTTGTAGGGTTTTGAGAGTTGTGTAAGATGCGGTGCCTTAAAGAGTGTTGTATTTAAACGCGTGTGCGTGTGTGAGAAGCTGTTTGGTTAGGGTTTTAGCAGTGCCCGTCAGAGTGTATATTATCAATGCGGTGGAGTACTAGGCTCTTTTAATTTGCAACCGTATTTTTAATTTCATGACTTTTGACTTGATTGATCGGGCAGCGGATTTGGAAAATTTTTAATTTCCTGAAATGGGTTATTTTGGGCTTGCTTAATTACTTGGACTTAAATGGGCTTGTGATCCAAGAGATTTTGAACAATAATTAACTCTAAACTAAGAACAGGTTGTTTTATGTAAAGCCCTATCTTAAAATACATTATTTGTTATTAAAATAGTGTTGTGATTTTTACTTCCTTTAAATTTTGTTTTTATCAATATTTTTTTTTTTTGTATTTTATTCGTTAATATTAATTTTTTTTGTTATAATAATTCTCTTGACACTATCTTAAGTTTCACGGCTTAAACCTGGTTGACTCATATTTGTTTTCTTTTTTTTTATATTATTGTTTTGTCGTAATTTTATTCATTTAATTTGCTGAGAGCAGAATTAAAACTTCATGATTTTTTTTAATTTACTTTTCATTAAGCTATTTGGTATCATGACTTCGATAATAGGTACTTAACGGGTTTAACCCGAGTTGACCTCGAGTTATTTTTTTGTGTCTTATATTTAAGTGAATTTTCTTTTATTTATATCATTCTTAGCATTTGAGTTGATTTATGGAATTGAGTTTCATAATTTATATTTGGATATCTCTTTTTAATGAAAATATTTTAGTTTCAAAGATCAAGGTCATGATTTTTGACATTTTAACCGTAGTTGAAATCATTCATTTTTATTTTTTTGAAAGGTTATATCGATCTAGTAATCTGGGTCACAAGTCTTTTAATAATTAGACTTGTTTTTTATTATGTTGTTCCTAATCTTATAACCCGGGTCAACGGGTTTGATGGGTTAACTCAATTGAAATTATTTTTTTCTCTAGTTTTTTAATTGACTTTTTTTCTCAATTTCATCCATTAATATTGTGTTCGGTTTGAGAAATAAGCTTCAATGATTTTTTTTAATTTATATTTTATCTAAGTTATCATGATCTCATGACCCGGTAGTAGTGCTTAGTGGTTAACTTGACTTTTTTTATGCTATTATTTTAATTAATAATTTCTAACAAATTTTATCGTTTAAGCATTATGATCTGATAGGATCATATTGAGACGAAGTGCGACTTTGAGTAATTTTGATGTGACTTCTCTTCCTTTTATAGGGCACATTCAGCCCCTCAGGATCAAAGAGTTGCAGATTTGACAAATGTTAGACTTGGGCTAAATCAAGTCTTATTTTTATTAATGTGAGTGTCAGTATCAATTTTTATTGTTATTGTGATTAAATAAATATTTAATTCCAACAGAATAGAAATGATTAATGAAATTGGATACATGACACATGTTATGAAATCAAATATCGTTGATCTATATTTTTAAAATCTCATCGTTTTATCTAATTTAATCTATGTTTATTTCGCTAAGGACTTTTTTTGTGTTTTTATTAACGTAGATGAATTTTTATTTAATAGATTAAATGTATTTCTATTTATAAGTAACTTTTTTCTCTTCTTGTACAGAATAACACATTAAAAACGCTTGCACATCCATTCTTTGAGTTAGAAATAAATTTTGATCCAACTCAATTGCGAAAAATGGGCCACACGGGCTAGTATTTATCTATACGTTATATAGAATCTCAAAATGAGTATAAAACTAGACTTCTACAAACTTGCATCGCCACATGGTCAGAACTATGTATTTTAAGCAAAACATTATGTTTCAACTGTCGGTGAGGCGAGTTTATATAAAAGAAAAAAATATGCAACTTGGGTCATAAACCTGACGAGTCGAATAAGAGCG
This sequence comes from Populus alba x Populus x berolinensis, assembly GCA_029228515.1. Lineage (NCBI taxonomy): Eukaryota > Viridiplantae > Streptophyta > Magnoliopsida > Malpighiales > Salicaceae > Populus > Populus alba x Populus x berolinensis. The sequence goes on along the minus strand of JAQIZT010000100.1, from coordinate 9,820 downwards.
AACTTTAATTCAATTAGATGAAAAACATAAAAAAATGACAATAGATGAATCAAAATTAAAACAAAAGTGATTCTGATAACAGACAATGAAAAAAAATATTTTTTTTCAAAAAGATAGGCAACATGATGTGTCCTTAATTCATAAGCTCATCAAATACAAAAAAAAAAAAAAAACAAAACAAAACAAAACAAAGGGTGAAAAAAAAAAAGATATAAAGAAAATTGGTTCTGGATTATCCCGAGTTAGCATAAAAAACTTGTAAATTGTAACCTTAATAATTAGGGTTAGATCTGATCTCAAAGTTATAACTGTCAAGCCCGCAACTCAGATCAAAGAAATTAGAATAAATCAATAAAAAAATAAAGAGAGTTATAAAGCTTTTTAAACCCATAACCCGGGTCATTAGATCCAAAGCACCATATCTGAAAAAACATGAAGTTGTCACTTCCCGGTCAATCAAATATTGAAAGGATGAAATTACAGAAGTGATGTTACAATATACATCAAAATTTTTTAAAAATAGCAATTAAAAAAACGAATATCAAAATACAAATACCAAATAAAATTTATATTTAATAGAAAGGTGAACTTATAAAGAAAAATCAATTTAGTAAATTAGGACTAAAAAATAAAAAGAATGAGGATTAAAATTGACATAAACAAATTGAAAACATAATATGATTGGAGGATGTAATTAAAAAGATTAATAACTTTTTTTTAAAAAGGCAGAGAAAAAAATAAAGATAAAAACACTAAGGACCTAATTTAAAAAAATATAATACCATCAATGTGCATTGAAGAATGATTTTTTATTTATTTTTTCCTTGTTAGTTCAAGATACAAAAGTATGCATGAATAATACCCCTAGAAACTAAATAAAAAAATTTGAGAAAAAACACTCAAATCAGTAAAAACATTATTTTTTTTTTCTAACACTTAATATTCTTTTTGAGAAATTATTGTTCCTATTTAGATAGGGAAAATTTTCTTTTTTCGTTTTTGTTTTTTGAGAGGGGATTAAAATCGAGTTATAGACAAACATTAATATAGTTTATTCATCAAAAACATTTTCAATGTAGCCATCATAAAATAGCATTAAGAAAAATTTTACACAAGACATAACCATGAATCCTTTATAAAGGAACAAAAAAGGATTTAATTTAACATGTTGATAAGTTTTGATATAATTTATCTTTTAAAATTTATTAATCTGTATTTGTTAACCTATTTTGAACTCATTTCATAGAGCTTATATAGTAAACATAAAGTCTTGAATAGGATGAAGCTTGATTTTTAAAAATGCTTAACCTTTACAGGAAAAATTATTTTGGATATCATATGGTATAATGTGTTTAAATACTTTTTGTACTCTATTTTTTTAATATTACATTCTTATAGTCACAAATCATCAGAGATTAAATGGAACTATTATTAATGAGAGAAATTAAATGGAAACAATCATTAATATAACAAGTGTAATTTATATTGTGATAATCTTATATGGTATAAACTGACGCATCGATTAACCTTTTTTTGTTGAAACCTAAAATTAATATGATTAATTTCAACTTATTGGCATATTGAAATATTGTCTCCTTCTAATCATAAAAATAAAATTTGTTTTCGGTCGATAAAAGCAAGAAATTAGCAATATAAAATAAGACAGATGAATGTTTTTTATAAATATTTTATTTGCTTAATGTGTCTTATTGAGTAATAATCGGGGTGATTATTATGATTAATTTATTTTAATAATATGTTTGTATATATTTAATTATATAAAACATAAAATAAATTTGAAATGAAGAAACTGTCACTTTAAAGTCATAGAAAGAAAATGTTATAATTAATCTCAAAATCTCTTTGCCATCCGATGATTTTTTCCCAACTTAAAAAGTTTTTTTTAACTTCTTTAATGATGATAAATACATTAACCATTAATTAAATAAGATAACGGGCTCCGATAAAGTTTAGAAATTATTAAAAAAAACAACTAATAATGAATTATAATGATTTTGGTGATAATTTTCCATTTTCAATTTCATAACAAAATTAATGATTTTTATATTTGTTGATACAGACGGTTATATTAATTAATAACTCAAAACTATAATTATATAGATAAAATTATTAATTATAACTCCGACTCGAGCGCGTCATAGAAAAAATTTTCAAGATGACGAAACAAAAAGTACAAAAAACTCTTACATCCAGTGTAAAACGCAGATCAACGCAGTTATTTGATAGATAAAAGATACCGTGGATTGCTACTATTTGCCTTATTCGCCTCCGATTTTTCTTGCTGAATATTCTTCCAAGAACCTTCCCTGTATTCATATGTTTGTCTTTCCTTATTTTTATTGGCAATTTAAATAGGTGGCATTGTCGAGGAGAATCTTCCTCTATTTAACTACCCTCCAACCACGCCCCTCATTTCTCGTAATAACCTAACCCTCCCTCCCTCCCTCCCTCTCCTCTTGAGTCTGTACGTAGATATTCTTATTGTCTATCTACCGTATGAGATTTCCAACCATGTCTCTCCTAAACGATCCTCATCAACATCAATCTCTCTGATACTACTGAAAAGATCATAGCTGAAATACATATGGTGCCTCCTCTCTTTCTCCTTTGTCTATGAACACATATATGATGCACCAAGTCACAGTACGTGTGTTAAATCACTTTTCTTTTTACCTTTGGTGGTGTGCAGGATTGGTGGGTCGGGAATGGATTTGAGAAAGCAAACAAAGGGTGAGCAGTTTTATTTCTCTATTTTAAATCCTCTTGAATGATGGGTCTCTTGTGATCGGTGTTTCACTTTCAGTTCTGTTATATTTTCAACAGACTCCTCCCAGGGCCGGTGACTGACCTAAGCCGAACTAGCCCGAAGTGGAAACATGATGGTTCTAGCACAGGCCAAGCACCCTGGTGAATACAGCGAGGGTTATTTATATAGTATGTACCAATAATCATTCCACCCATCTTTTTATTTGCGTACCAGTTTACTTTTGATCCTGATCAGTGTCCAGACTCTGGTTCCAGTATTAGGTAAAGTGAAATTCAAGATTTTACTCCGTCAGTAATATTAGTTTTAATGAATATTTTCCATTGTCATCAAATAGATGGATTCTGAATAAAATGGATAGGTTGAAAAGAGTGTTCTGGGGAGTAACCTCGTGTTGTTTCTTAAATTTTCTTGAAGATAACCATGCGGGTAATAAGCATTAGCTGCAACGAACTCTGATATTTCGGTTCTCTTGTACTTGAATCTTGACTGGATCCAGCCCTCAATCGATATTCAAGGATCCTTTTAGAAAAGGAAACAACATCTTGGTAATTAATGCTTGCCCTTGGGCCTCCTCAATCTATTAATCCCCGTGACTTAAAGATTTAGTATAGCATATTTTTTACAGCATTCAGGTATAAAAAATCCAAAAGGGTAAATAACGACTTCTGTGGGCTTTAGGTGATGTGCGATGCAATACACACCAGCTGGGCGAGCCAATTCGAACAAACAAGAGGTCTCAATGCTGCCTCAGTATCTTCAGCGACCCAGTTGTGCGCCAGCCGAGGGAGCCATGGTAAGTAACTCACCTAATTCTCAAAGAATGAAACATGACCCAGATTTTCAACTCCTCCTTAAAGAAATCTCATCTATCTTGTTCTTCTCACAGCAGAGATAGCTTTTTTATAATTTCCAAATCGACAGAATATATCATATGGTTTGTGGCCATCCATTGGCATGTAATTTACTCCGCCGCAGTGATATAACCTTTGCCTTGTCAAGGTCTGGTTGTGAATCAACGGTTGCTGTCCTTTATTCAAGTAGGTCCCGAGACATTATTTTTCCTCCCTTTAAAATGAATTTGCTCTGGCCTGTTTGCATATCAACCACAAGCTCACAAGACCCATGCGACTAAGTCCTGTGATTCAACACCATACCAAGTTCATAGCATCATCTTCTCTTCCTTCACAGCCCAACTACTGAAACAAATAGTGGCCTTAGTTGGTGGTTTAAATCTCAAGGAATCACGCAGGTCAAAGTCTTCGTCAAGGAAATAATGGAGTTGGTGGGATTTGTCCATAGCTTATTTGTGGTTTAGAAGTGCGTTTATACCTGGCCCAGTAATGGTTGAAAAGCTGAAAAAAAGAGGTAATTTTTTTGTCCAGCAAGAAGTTTGTGTAAATACTTTTTTTTAGTCAAAGTGATTTGAAGGACCTTGAATTTGATTTATTTTGTGTTTAGAAACTTTGTGTAAACTGAGATATATTAAAAAATTTAATTTTTTTTTAATGTTATAATATATTTTTATCATTTTCAGATTATGTTAAATATGCTGATATCACAATAAAATTTTTTAAAATTTATTTAATATAAATATATAAAAAAAATACTTAATCATTAGTGCATATTCCACGCAAAATAATTTTTTTAAAAAATCTTTTTTTTATATATTTATAAATATAAAATAATCTTAAACAAGCCCCTTTGATGATCTTCATAAAAGCCTAATCATTCTCATACCCGACGCATAGAATTTATAGCTTAAGATACAGAATTTTTCACTCTCTCTTTGAGGATTATGATGGATCATGCTTTCATATAAATTGCTCAGACCTTGTTGTTGTTTGACAACGTTCGTGCTTATCATCATCATAATAATTACTATTTTTGAAAAAAAGACCCTTCAGCTTATTAATTTGTTTATGTAGAACAACATGCACGTCTTTTTCCAAAGTTCTCCTTGAGTGCACATTGGGAACGCTGATGGCTTGCACCAAGCAACAATTTGTCCTAAGTTATTTACATTGTTGTGACGCTGGACTAATCATGATTAGGCATTGTTTTTTTTTAAAGTATTTTTTGGTTGTTTGAATTTACTTTTTAAAATAATTTTTATTTAAAAATACAAAAAAAATATATATTTTTTTATTTTTAATAGTTTAAAAATATCAAAAAGATATTAATAATTAAAGCAAAAAAACCCTCAAAAGTTTTGAAAAATAATATTAGAGTATTAATCTTTCTTTGCGTGATTTACCTGGGTTGTCACAATTAAGTGATTGTGTTAGTGGTTAGGTGATGGTCGAGTCAATGTGTGATATAGCTTTTAAGCCAAACCGTACATAAGCATTTTGTCAAACGTTTTCCTATTTAACATTCTGAAAATAAATAAGTTCAGGAAAAACTCTTCTGGTTTAGTATTTGTTTGAAAAAGGTAGGCCCTAGCTGTTAGGTGTCTGCTACTGCGACAGAATCAAGCTTCTTACCTACCCCCTAGCAATAACGATGGTTGATAGAATTTAGCAGCTGGTTGTTCATATACGCTGGCATGAGAGAATCAAGACTGGGATTATCGCGTGAATGAATCCTTAAATAATTTTTAAAAAAACTAATTATATCACAGTGGGGCTTCCAAATTCTCTCACCGCAACAGAGGTCAATCATCATAAACGGGTTTAAAATCTATCCAGAAGCTAACTACCATTTGATACTAACTTGTGGATGGTCCTAAAACGTTATGAGCAGGTATGAAATCGAACAGGAATACACTCTTCTCCAGAAGGACATCAACTGGCCCCTTGGATGGCCCGTCTTTGGCTTCCCGGTTCCCGCTGTTCTGGAATTATGTTTTTCAACACCTGTTAACAATGCTTGTCAGAAATGTTACCTGGATGCCTCTTGACATGTTCTCTGGTCAACATATATACGTTTGCAGGGTCCATACTACAGGTGCTGCAGGGGCTGACAAAGCCTTACTGCCGTGACATTGTTGAGTGCCCCACTACAAGCAATGCGTGTAATGCTGGTGTTACACATTAGTGGTATCACTGGGTGAAGTGATGCCTGGACAGGGTATGCATTTGTTTTGATCTATCAATCTCGTCTGGAATTATCAAGGTTTCTGTTTCTGTTATTGTTTGCTTATATTTGCTAAACGAGTTGGGTTTAATTAACAGTGGGAGTTCCAAGTTTTGGTCCTTCCGTTGAAATCTCTGGTCTGCGATGAAGTGTGGGTTGCCAGATACATCCTACGAGGCAGTGTCTGTTGTCATTCTTGACAAGTTTGTTTTCTTCTTACAGTGGAATCTTCTAACATTTTAGTCTGCTCGGTCAGGCATGAGAATCGCTGAAATTGCTGGCGTTGTGGTTTCTTTTAACCCAAAACCAATCCCGGTTGGTGTTCCGGAATCAAATTTTGCCTTTCCAGTTTCAAATCCTTGAAGCTTTTAAACCTGTTTTTCTCTGTCAAGCTTGTTTCAAAATGCTGTCCATTTTTCAATTTTACTTTACTCATTTTTTTCATATTCGCATGCAGGGTGACTGGAATGGAGCCGGAGCTCACACTAACTACAGGTAACGGGGGCACTCAAGGGGGAACAGAACCTTATAAGAACCGCTCATTATATGCTTGCATGGAACGTTCGAATTCTTTAGAGAACGTAAACGTGTAAAAATTACCTTCTTTTTGATGGTTTACCCTAAATCCCCCCCTCAGCAACCAATCCAATGAGAAATGAGGGTGTAATTGGCCTGTGAGCAAGAAAGCCATTGAGAAACTAGGCCTCCGACACAAGGAGCACATAGCTTCCTATGGTGAGGAGCAATGAGAGAAGGTTGACAGGTTGCGCCATGAGACATGCTGATATCAACACCTTACTCCTGGGTGAGTTCAGCTCCTTGGTTGCTTTTTTTTTTTTTCTTTTCTTCAAAGAATATAAACTCGTGTCATTGTTTGACTTTGGATTTCGTTTACTAACACATGTTTGCACTGTCCAAAATCACAACAGGGACGTAGCGAACAGGGGAGCATCCATTCCAGTTGGTCGCGATACCAGAGAAAGAAGGAAAAGGTAAGTAGTCTCTGTTTAACTCTCATCCCAAGACCACACAGTTTGCGAATTGATAGCATCAGCTTATGTCTCTTTGTCATGACTGACTACAAGGTTACTTCGAAGACAGAATGCCAGCATCCAACATGGATCCCTATGTGGTCACTTCAATGGTCGCAGAAACCACCATTATCTGGAAGCCATAGAGAAGAAATTGATTATTGGAAAGATGATGGATGGCCACGAGGAGCCCACGAATTCTAAATTTATACTGCTTGCCTCGCTCATCCGAGGAATATTATATAACGCTTTATATCTTTCTTTGACGTGCTTGATTTGTTTGTGTGCTTTGGATTGAGTGGCTTGCTTTTCGTTTCTAGTTCCCTATTTTCTTAGAGCTTTCTGTAAATTCCCAGTGTTGGCTGTTGATCCTTTGGAAAACATGTTCAAGCTCCTTTTTAATAAAGAGTAGTTTAGCTAGTCAACAATTTACTGCATTTTTTTCAAGCGTAATTTTCCCTGCATAACCACTTATCTTATCAGAAATTCCAACCAAACCCTTATGAGCATGATGATCTCCATCACCAAGAAAAGTATAGCATGGCATCGTTCATGAATCCAGGAAACCTCCCCGGATCTCCATTCTTTCTTGCAGATTTTTGTCATGTGGCTGTCTTGCTCTTTTTTTTTTTTTTTTTTTTATATATGTATCTATCCACCACTAATGAGAAAGGAATGGCTCGAATCGATGAAAATTCTTGTCTAAAATCCGAAGTCTAAACTTCTCAGACATCCCTTTTGAGACCTTGAATTTTTTTTCCCTTACTGAATGCTACTTCGATGTAAATTCGACCAGAAGATCGACACAAGTAAAATCTTAGACTAGAGCATCAGCGTTCTAATATTGCTAATAAAAATAAAAAATAAAATAAAAACCCAACGAAACCGGCTTCCGCATTGCAAACACTCCTAGGGCCGGTCTCTGTTTTTTTTTTTTCTTTTTGACAGGGACTAGAGCCTCATCTCAATAATAAATACTCTAGCAAGCGTGAGTAAAATACTGTCATTGTTCAACGCAGAAACAGGTAATTCATGGATTGTCACAGTAAATAAATAAATTAATTATGAATTCCCACAGTGATTTGAATTTTCATTAGACCTTTTGTTTTCTTTCCAATTACACTTTTATATATCAAAATTAAATGACAAATTAGAGCATATTTAAAAAGAAAACAAGATTCAAAGATAAATACCATACCAATTGAGAAAACATACGCTAAAATAGAAGATGGTTTTTCTAAACAGAAGGGCTAAATATCTACTTTGATCCTCATAGACTTGTCAAATAATAAAACATACAATTCTGAACAATTTTATGAAAATTCAATTTTAAATCATCAAGCTTCCATTTTACTTATTTTGATCCTTAAATGGAGAGAAAGAGAAAAAGTGCTAGATTTAGATGATAGAAAGAGTAAAAGCTTAGTTTACAACCCGATTATAGCTGATGAAAACATGTGTTTTTTGTGTCAATGACTTTCCAATTCGATGAGGAGAATTTATTATCAATGTGTTTTCCCCTCGTTAAAACTTACTTGAAATAATAGATCTTAAACTAAAAAGATATTTGATTTTGGGATGGTTGTAAGTCCTTGGAGCCAATTTTTAAGTTGTTAGAGACTATAAATATATTTTATAAAGTGTTAGGGGTGTTTTTTTTGTTAGTTTTTTTTCCGATTCAGACACGTTACGAAACTAAAATGAAGGTAAAATGAAAATATTATTGCCAATCCCACCGCCTGAGCCTTTTCTTGCCCGGGGAGAACGATACATGTTTTTTTATCCATTACAATTGATTTCTTTTGTTTTTTTGTTTTTCTTTTAAATTTCATTTCTTAATATTTGGTTGGTTATAAATTTGAGCGAACATAATTTAGGTTTTGGTTTGATTTTTTTTTTCCAATCACCTTGAGATATTGAGTTGATTTTTAATTTTATAAATGTCCCTATTATTTATTAAAATAAATTCTATAAAAAACTAATCTACTTGAACTTAATTGAATTCATGACTCGAAATACGAGTTTAACTACTTAAGACTTATACTTCTAGTAGGACTGGACTTCTTAAATTGTTTTGTAAAAATATATTCTTAATTTATTTTATATATGCATGTCTAAACTTTTTTTATTGTGCTTGGTTTTATTTTATGTACAGAAAAACAAGCCGAGAAAGTCAGCATACACACTCTTTTTAATAAAAAAACTATTTTACTTACAACAACGAAGCGATTAACAAATAGTTAGTAAACAACTACTTATCATGCAATTCAATGTAAAAAATTCGGTTCAAATATTTTTTTTTAATGCAGAAATAAAAATGTAAATCAGTTTTCAACATATAATTAAAAAATAATAGAAATTTAATACCTCTTACAAATATAAATATAATTAAAAAAATTAAAAATGACACAATCGCAAATGAGTGAAAATATGCATTTTGAGTTGGCGCAAATAGGCACATTTGGCAACCAAACTTTGTTTTTCATAACAATATTGAAAGCACCACAGCATCGGATCTTCTCAAGTGAAATGCACGACTGTGCCCAATAGAGCAAAAATTAGGCTTTATTCCAAATTTTTCTTTTTCCTACTTATTCTTATCACACTCCTCATATAGATTTCATGACCTTCAAAATCAAAATATTGTTTTGAGTCGGTTTGTTTCTTTATTTATATTTATGTTATAATTTTAATTGTTTATTTGGTTTATTTTAATATATTTTATTTTTGTTTTTTCAATTAGTCCATCTGAGGTTTTACTTTAATTCAAATTTGTATCAATATCTTGATTGTTAAATCTTTTGATTATTATTTTTTTTATTTCATCACTGAATAAATTTATATTTCCTTCACACTTTTAATATAAATAGTTGATTTTTATTTTTAGGATTGTTATTTTGGTAAATCATTATTCTTGATTTATCTT
>JAQIZT010000099.1:35000-41759 GCA_029228515.1 Populus alba x Populus x berolinensis | reverse complement strand
GGCAGTGCTGGAATCGGCAGCGCCGACGAAATCGGCAGAATCGGCAGCCGGTGCTGGCGATGAGTCTGGACTGTTTATAGTCCTAGGCGTGACGAAAAAGACTGGGGGCCTAGGCAGGGGCAGCGATGCCAACAGTGGGAAAAATCGGCAGCGCGGAGATCCGCAGCTGGAGGCCCGTCGGGGAAAATCGGCAGCGCAGATTTGTTGACGAACACGGGCTGGACGCTGGGCTGTCTAGGCCAGGCAGGAAAATTCGTCAAGGGGACGCGCTGACGAAACAGGGGCTGTTCAGACACAGCAGGCAGTGTTGGAATCGGCAGCGCCGACGAAATCGGAGAAGTCGGCAGAATCGGCAGCCGGTGCTGGCGATGAGTCCGGACGATTTATAGTCCCAGGCTTGACGGAAACGACTGGGGGCCTAGACACACACTGGGGCAGTGGCAGCTATGCCAACAGTGGGAAAAATCGGCAGCGCAGATTTTTTGACGAACATGGGCTGGACGCTGGGCTGTCCAGGCCAGGCAGGAAAAATCGTCAAGGGGATGCGCTGACGAAGCAGGGGCTGTTCAGACACAGCGGCAGTGCTGGAATCGGCAGCGCCGACGAAATCGGCAGAATCGGCAGCCGGTGCTGGCGATGAGTCTGGACTGTTTATAGTCCTAGGCGTGACGAAAAAGACTGGGGGCCTAGGCAGGGGCAGCGATGCCAACAGTGGGAAAAATCGGCAGCGCGGAGATCCGCAGCTGGAGGCCCGTCGGGGAAAATCGGCAGCGCAGATTTGTTGACGAACACGGGCTGGACGCTGGGCTGTCTAGGCCAGGCAGGAAAATTCGTCAAGGGGACGCGCTGACGAAACAGGGGCTGTTCAGACACAGCAGGCAGTGTTGGAATCGGCAGCGCCGACGAAATCGGAGAAGTCGGCAGAATCGGCAGCCGGTGCTGGCGATGAGTCCGGACGATTTATAGTCCCAGGCTTGACGGAAACGACTGGGGGCCTAGACACACACTGGGGCAGTGGCAGCTATGCCAACAGTGGGAAAAATCGGCAGCGCAGATTTTTTGACGAACATGGGCTGGACGCTGGGCTGTCCAGGCCAGGCAGGAAAAATCGTCAAGGGGATGCGCTGACGAAGCAGGGGCTGTTCAGACACAGCGGGCAGTGTTGGAATCGGCAGCGCCGACGAAATGGGAGAAGTCGGCAGAATCGGCAGCCGGTGCTGGCGATGAGTCTGGACTGTTTATAGTCCTAGGCGTGACGAAAAAGACTGGGGGCCTAGGCAGCGGCAGCGATGCCAACAGTGGGAAAAATCGGCAGCGCGGAGATCCGCAGCTGGAGGCCCGTCGGGGAAAATCGGCAGCGCAGATTTGTTGACGAACACGGGCTGGACGCTGGGCTGTCGAGGCCAGGCAGGAAAATTCGTCAAGGGGACGCGCTGACGAAACAGGGGCTGTTCAGACACAGCAGGCAGTGTTGGAATCGGCAGCGCGGACGAACGAGGGGCTGTTCAGACAAATCGGCAACGTCGGAAAAATCGGCAGCGCGGATTTGTGCAGCTGGAGGCCCTATCAGCTGGCTGCCCGCAACGAGTCATTCAATTCTCTGCCCTATCAACATAACTCCCGATGTGTTGTTCGCTATCTTGGAAGAAGAGATCTCTTCCTCCCCGCGTCGGCCGGGTGCGATTACCCGGCGGCGTCGTTCAAATCACTGCCCTATCGGCCACAACTGCTGATGGGGGGGATTAGAGGCCGGCCATGGTGGTGAGGGGAGGCCAAGACCGTGAAAGCAAGAGTTTTCCCGGGGCTCCTCCGGTGGCCGCGGCATGCGCGCTGCCGGTTTTCCCGCATCCCGCCAAGAAAACGTCATGCTTTCCACGTGAAATCAATCCAGTAAAATCAGCCATATTTTTGTGAGGCTGCCAGCCGAATTTGGGGTCATTCCGGGCCGGTTCCTATTTTTGCGTATTTCCTTGATTTTTAATGGTAGGAAAATAAAAAAAAATACTTCCCGACCTCGAAAAAATCTGGGAAAATTTATAAAGGTGGATTGGATTTTTGCCAACCTATGTGCAAAATTTCAGCTCAAAATACCAAGAAATGAATTTTTTAGAGGGGGGGTGACAGCTGGGACCTAGTAGTGTCTGCCCCTGCCAGAGCTGCAATAACACTTATAGCTCTTTAGGGGGGTGCCCCCCGACTGGCCATGGGGCGCGCTGGCTGGCGCCCATAGGCCTGCCGCGGGGGATTTGCGAGCTGCTGCTACACACGTGGGGGGCCTCACGGCCCGAAGTAACGCCGCCATCGATGACCCGTTTTCCGGCCGGCGACGACCCGATTCCGACCACCGCCCTATAAAAATCACACGCGCGCGCGCGCCGCCCGCGCCCGCGCCCGCGTCTGCGCTTGGCGCTGGGGCGCTGGGGCCTGAGGGCCTGGGGCCCTTGGGGGCCCTTGGGCTCTTGGGCGATTGGGCGCGCGCGCGCGCGCGGCAATGATTTCCATGCCGCGCTGCGCAACGGGGGCTGACGCGGGGACAGCCCCTGCTGGCTGGCTATCTTACCCGCGGGGGGGCTGCCTTCGGGCCTTGCCCCCCTGCGCTCTTGCCTGCCCCCCGCGCGGGAGAGGCTACGCACACTCTGCGGCAGCGATGCCAGCAGTGGGAAAAATCGGCAGCGCGGACAGCCCCCGCTGGCTTGCTGTCGTGCCCGCGGGGGGGCTGCCTTCGGGCCCGGGGCAGCGGCAGCGATGCCAGCAGTGGGAAAAATCGGCAGCGCGGACAGCCCCCGCTGGCTTGCTGTCGTGCCCGCGGGGGGGCTGCCTTCGGGCCCGGGGCAGCGGCAGCGATGCCAGCAGTGGGAAAAATCGGCAGCGCGGACAGCCCCCGCTGGCTTGCTGTCGTGCCCGCGGGGGGGCTGCCTTCGGGCCCGGGGCAGCGGCAGCGATGCCAGCAGTGGGAAAAATCGGCAGCGCGGACAGCCCCCGCTGGCTTGCTGTCGTGCCCGCGGGGGGGCTGCCTTCGGGCCCGGGGCAGCGGCAGCGATGCCAGCAGTGGGAAAAATCGGCAGCGCGGACAGCCCCCGCTGGCTTGCTGTCGTGCCCGCGGGGGGCTGCCTTCGGGCCCGGGGCAGCGGCAGCGATGCCAGCAGTGGGAAAAATCGGCAGCGCGGACAGCCCCCGCTGGCTTGCTGTCGTGCCCGCGGGGGGGCTGCCTTCGGGCCCGGGGCAGCGGCAGCGATGCCAGCAGTGGGAAAAATCGGCAGCGCGGACAGCCCCCGCTGGCTTGCTGTCGTGCCCGCGGGGGGGCTGCCTTCGGGCCCGGGGCAGCGGCAGCGATGCCAGCAGTGGGAAAAATCGGCAGCGCGGACAGCCCCCGCTGGCTTGCTGTCGTGCCCGCGGGGGGGCTGCCTTCGGGCCCGGGGCAGCGGCAGCGATGCCAGCAGTGGGAAAAATCGGCAGCGCGGACAGCCCCCGCTGGCTTGCTGTCTTGCCCGCGGGGGGGCTGCCTTCGGGCCCGGGGCCCCTGCGCTCTTGCCTGCCCCCCGCGCGGGAGAGGCTAGGCGCTGCTGGGGCCAGCCCGACGTCGCTGGCCGCGCATGCGCGCTGCCGGTTTTCTCGCATCCCGCCAAGAAAACGTCGTGCTTTCCACATGAAACCAATCCAGTAAAATCAGCCATATTTTTGTGAGGCTGCCAGCCGAATTTGGGGTCATTCCGGGCCGGTTCCTATTTTTGCGTATTTCCTTGATTTTTAATGGTAGGAAAATAAAAAAAAATACTTCCCGACCTCGAAAAAATCTGGGAAAATTTATAAAGTTGGATTGGATTTTTGCCAACATATGTGCAAAATTTCAGCTCAAAATACCAAGAAATGAATTTTTTAGAGGGGGGGTGACAGCTGGGACCTAGTAGTGTCTACCCCTGCCAGAGCTGCAATAACACTTATAGCTCGTTTAGGGGGGTGCCCCCTGGCTGGCCATGGGGCGCGCTGGCTGGCGCCCATAGGCCTGCCGCGGGGGATTTGTGGGCTGCTGCTGATGCTCGGACAAACGTGGGGGTCCATCATGGCCCAGAAAGTAAACTCGCCAACGATGACCCGTTTTCCGGCCGGCGACGACCCGATTCCGGCCACCGTCCCTGTGACCCCGCTCACCAGAAGCCCGTTGGGCGCGTTGGGAGCTTATCCCGCCGCTGCGGCGCGCACGCACTCGGAGTTGCCAGCGCTCGGCCAACCAATAGGGCAGCCCCAACGCCGCCCAACGCATGCGCGACGTCACGATTCCGGCCACCTCCCTTTGACCCGCGCTCCAAGCCGTTGGGCGCGTGGGGGCTGCTTATCCGCGGCTGCGGCCGCGCACGCACTCTGAGTTTGCCAGCGCTCTGTGCCCCCCATAGGCAGCCCCAACGCGCCCAAACGGCTTGGTGCGCACGTCACGATTCCGGCCACCGTCCCATGGTGACCCGCTCACAAGCCGTCTGGGCGCGTTGGGGCTGCTTATCCGCGGCTGCGGGCGCGCACGCACTCCTGATTTGCCAGCGCTCGTGCCAACCAATAGGCAGCCCCAACGCGCCCAACGGCTTGGCGCGACGTCACGATTCCGGCCACCGTCCCTGTGACCCCGCTCATCAAGCCGTTGGGCGCGTTGGGGCTGCTTATCCGCGGCTGCGGGCGCGCACGCACTCTGATTTGCCAGCGAGCTCGTGCCAACCAATAGGCAGCCCCAACGCGCCCACACGGCTTGGCGCGACGTCACGATTTTCCGGCCACCGTCCCCGGGACCCGCTCCAAGCCGATGGGCGCGTTGGGGCTGCTTATCCCGCGGCGTGGGCGTGGGGCCTTAACAAGCCGCGCTCGTTCCAAGGTGCTGGCAGCTGATCGCGCGCCTCTCAGCTTGCCGCGACGTCCCGGTGGCGGTGGCCGGAATCCCTGCCCGTCACCCGCTCTCAAGCTACGTTGGGCGCGTTGGGGCTGATATCCGCGTCCTCGGGCGTGGGGCCTTAACAGGATTCCCCCTCGTGCCAAGGTGCTGGCAGCCCCAACGCGCCCAACGGCTTGGCGCTACGTAACGGCGACGTCCTGATTCCGGCCACCGCTTGCCGTGACCCGCTCCAAGCCGTTGGGCGCCGTTGGGGCTGCTTATTCCGCGGTCTCGGGTGTGGGGCCTTAACAGGATTCCCCTCGGTGCCAAGGTGCTGGCAGCCCCAACGCGCCCAACGGCATGGCGCGACGTCACGGCAGCGGTGGGCCTCTCTCCTGTGCTTCGGCAAGCTGGAGGCCTGGCCGACGTGTCTGGTGCGGACCGCTGAGCTTGGGGATTTGCGAGGAGAGCTGTACCGCGTGTGCGTGCCGCAATTCCAGTTGCTGCGCTCGTGCCAAGGTGCGAGGCTCTCCTCGCACCGCACCCAGCTACTGCGCGATGTGCCCGCTGCCGAGGCCTGGTCCCCCCCCCCCCCCCCCCTCCGTCTTTTCCGAGCTGAGGCAGATGGCCCCCCGAATGATTGTCCATGTTTAGATCCCCGCCCCGCGGCCTGTCCCTTCGAGATCCGCCCGGCGTCCCCCGCGGCTTTGTTGCGTGTCCCTTCGAGATCCCCCAGCGTCCCCCGCGGCTTGTTGCTTGTCCCTTTCGAGATTCTTCGCGTCCCCCAGCGGCCGTGTTGGTTGTCCCTTCGCGATCCTTTCGCGTCCAGACGGTGGGCTGGGCACGATCGTCTCTCGGGTGTTTCCATTTGCCCTCGTGGCCAGCTGTTCGCATTCGTCGGGATTGTTGTCGCGGTGTACGCAGAGGTCGCATGAGCGGTAAGTGAGGGCTTGTCCGTGTCGGCAGGCTCCCGTGCTTGGTCACCGAACTGTCGGCCTGCTGCCCCCATCACTCTCAGCCCCGAGGCCTTGGGTGCCGATAGCGGCGAGGCGGGGTTCCTGTGCTGCGTACCCAAGATTCGGTGGAATTTGAATGTGAAGCTGTCCCTCTTCCGCCGCGCGCCGCCCGGGGGCGCGGGGCGAAACCGAGCAGCGGCGCCCTGTGTTCCAGTCCGAGGCGGAATCCCGCCGAACTGGCCCACGCGCGGTCGCTCGTGCTTTCGGATGCGGAACGCCGATGCCGGCGCGGGGGCGGCCCCCCTGCGACCGTCCCGTTCGAGCCGCTCGTGGCTCGATAAGAACGAACTTCCTCGCCCGTCTCCGGCCACCCGACTTCATTCGCTTCGGGGGATCGTAGCGGGTCGTGGTGAGTCGCCAAGGAATGCTACCTGGTTAGATCCAGGCCCAGTAGTCATATGCTGTGTCTTTCAAAGATTAAGTAAGCCCATAGTGTGTAAGTATGAACTAATTCAGACTGTGAAACTGCGAATGGCTCATTAAATCAGTTATAGTATTGTGTTTGATGGTATTTGCCTACTCGGATAACCGTAGTAATTCTAGAGCTAATACGTGCAACAAACCCCGACTTCTGGGAAGGGACGCATTTATTAGCTGGAAAGGTCGCGACGCGGGGCTCTGCCCGTTGCTCTGATGATCTCATGATAACTCGACGGATCGCACTGCGAGTCGTGCTGCTGCGACGCATACATTCAAATTTCTGCCCTATCCAGCAACTTTCGATGGTAGGCATAGAGGCCTACCATGGTGGTGACGGGTGACGGAGAATTAGGGTTCGATTCCGGAGAGGGAGCCGAAGAATCGGCTACCAACAAGTCCAAGGAAGGCAGCAGGCGCGCAATTATACCCAATCCTGACACGGGGAGGTAGTGACAATAAATAACTTAC
>JAQIZT010000099.1:17500-20000 GCA_029228515.1 Populus alba x Populus x berolinensis | reverse complement strand
AGTGTTGGAATCGGCAGCGCGGACGAACGAGGGGCTGTTCAGACAAATCGGCAACGTCGGAAAAATCGGCAGCGCGGATTTGTGCAGCTGGAGGCCCTATCAGCTGGCTGCCCGCAACGAGTCATTCAATTCTCTGCCCTATCAACATAACTCCCGATGTGTTGTTCGCTATCTTGGAAGAAGAGATCTCTTCCTCCCCGCGTCGGCCGGGTGCGATTACCCGGCGGCGTCGTTCAAATCACTGCCCTATCGGCCACAACTGCTGATGGGGGGGATTAGAGGCCGGCCATGGTGGTGAGGGGAGGCCAAGACCGTGAAAGCAAGAGTTTTCCCGGGGCTCCTCCGGTGGCCGCGGCATGCGCGCTGCCGGTTTTCCCGCATCCCGCCAAGAAAACGTCATGCTTTCCACGTGAAATCAATCCAGTAAAATCAGCCATATTTTTGTGAGGCTGCCAGCCGAATTTGGGGTCATTCCGGGCCGGTTCCTATTTTTGCGTATTTCCTTGATTTTTAATGGTAGGAAAATAAAAAAAAATACTTCCCGACCTCGAAAAAATCTGGGAAAATTTATAAAGGTGGATTGGATTTTTGCCAACCTATGTGCAAAATTTCAGCTCAAAATACCAAGAAATGAATTTTTTAGAGGGGGGGTGACAGCTGGGACCTAGTAGTGTCTGCCCCTGCCAGAGCTGCAATAACACTTATAGCTCTTTAGGGGGGTGCCCCCCGACTGGCCATGGGGCGCGCTGGCTGGCGCCCATAGGCCTGCCGCGGGGGATTTGCGAGCTGCTGCTACACACGTGGGGGGCCTCACGGCCCGAAGTAACGCCGCCATCGATGACCCGTTTTCCGGCCGGCGACGACCCGATTCCGACCACCGCCCTATAAAAATCACGCGCGCGCGCGCGCGCCCGCCCGCGCCCGCGTCTGCGCTTGGCGCTGGGGCGCTGGGGCCTGAGGGCCTGGGGCCCTTGGGGGCCCTTGGGCTCTTGGGCGATTGGGCGCGCGCGCGCGCGCGGCAATGATTTCCATGCCGCGCTGCGCAACGGGGGCTGACGCGGGGACAGCCCCTGCTGGCTGGCTATCTTACCCGCGGGGGGGCTGCCTTCGGGCCTTGCCCCCCTGCGCTCTTGCCTGCCCCCCGCGCGGGAGAGGCTACGCACACTCTGCGGCAGCGATGCCAGCAGTGGGAAAAATCGGCAGCGCGGACAGCCCCCGCTGGCTTGCTGTCGTGCCCGCGGGGGGGCTGCCTTCGGGCCCGGGGCAGCGGCAGCGATGCCAGCAGTGGGAAAAATCGGCAGCGCGGACAGCCCCCGCTGGCTTGCTGTCGTGCCCGCGGGGGGGCTGCCTTCGGGCCCGGGGCAGCGGCAGCGATGCCAGCAGTGGGAAAAATCGGCAGCGCGGACAGCCCCCGCTGGCTTGCTGTCGTGCCCGCGGGGGGGCTGCCTTCGGGCCCGGGGCAGCGGCAGCGATGCCAGCAGTGGGAAAAATCGGCAGCGCGGACAGCCCCCGCTGGCTTGCTGTCGTGCCCGCGGGGGGGCTGCCTTCGGGCCCGGGGCAGCGGCAGCGATGCCAGCAGTGGGAAAAATCGGCAGCGCGGACAGCCCCCGCTGGCTTGCTGTCGTGCCCGCGGGGGGGCTGCCTTCGGGCCCGGGGCAGCGGCAGCGATGCCAGCAGTGGGAAAAATCGGCAGCGCGGACAGCCCCCGCTGGCTTGCTGTCGTGCCCGCGGGGGGGCTGCCTTCGGGCCCGGGGCAGCGGCAGCGATGCCAGCAGTGGGAAAAATCGGCAGCGCGGACAGCCCCCGCTGGCTTGCTGTCGTGCCCGCGGGGGGGCTGCCTTCGGGCCCGGGGCAGCGGCAGCGATGCCAGCAGTGGGAAAAATCGGCAGCGCGGACAGCCCCCGCTGGCTTGCTGTCGTGCCCGCGGGGGGGCTGCCTTCGGGCCCGGGGCAGCGGCAGCGATGCCAGCAGTGGGAAAAATCGGCAGCGCGGACAGCCCCCGCTGGCTTGCTGTCTTGCCCGCGGGGGGGCTGCCTTCGGGCCCGGGGCCCCTGCGCTCTTGCCTGCCCCCCGCGCGGGAGAGGCTAGGCGCTGCTGGGGCCAGCCCGACGTCGCTGGCCGCGCATGCGCGCTGCCGGTTTTCTCGCATCCCGCCAAGAAAACGTCGTGCTTTCCACATGAAACCAATCCAGTAAAATCAGCCATATTTTTGTGAGGCTGCCAGCCGAATTTGGGGTCATTCCGGGCCGGTTCCTATTTTTGCGTATTTCCTTGATTTTTAATGGTAGGAAAATAAAAAAAAATACTTCCCGACCTCGAAAAAATCTGGGAAAATTTATAAAGTTGGATTGGATTTTTGCCAACATATGTGCAAAATTTCAGCTCAAAATACCAAGAAATGAATTTTTTAGAGGGGGGGTGACAGCTGGGACCTAGTAGTGTCTACCCCTGCCAGAGCTGCAATAACACTTATAGCTCTTTAGGGGGGTGCCCCCTGGCT
>JAQIZT010000099.1:0-7500 GCA_029228515.1 Populus alba x Populus x berolinensis | reverse complement strand
CCCTTTGCTTTCCACGTGAAATCAATCCAGTAAAATCAGCCATATTTTTGTGAGGCTGCCAGCCGAATTTGGGGTCATTCCGGGCCGGGTTCCTTTTTTTGCGTATTTCCTTGATTTTTTAATGGTAGGAATATAAAAAAAAATTACTCGCCGGACCTCGAAAAAATCTGGGAAAATTTATAAAGGTGGATTGGATTTTTGCCAAACCTATGTGCAAAAATTTCAGCTCAAAATACCAAGAAATGAATTTTTTAGAGGGGGGGTGTAGCTGGGACCTAGTAGTGTCTTGCTCCTTGCCCAGAGCTGCAATAACACTTATAGCTCTTTAGGGGGGTTGCCCCCCGACTGGCCATGGGGCGCTGCTGGCTGGCGCCCATAGGCCTGCCGCGGGGGATTTGCGAGCTGCTGCTACACACGTGGGGGGCCTCACGGCCCGAAGTAAACGCCGCCATCGATGACCCGTTTTCCGGCCGGCGACGACCCGATTCCGACCACCGCCCTATAAAAAAATCACGCGCGCGCGCGCGGCCGCCCGCGCCCGCGCCCGCGTCTGCGCTTGGCGCTGGGGCGCTGGGGCCTTGAGGGCCTGGGGCCCTTGGGGGCCCTTGGGCTCTTGGGCGATTGGGCGCTGCGCATGCGCGCGGGGCAATGGATTTCCATGCCGCGCTGCGCTACGGGTGCTGGGCGCGGGGACAGCCCCTGCTGGCTGGCTATCTTACCCGCGGGGGGGCTGCCTTCGGGCCTTGCCCCCCTGCGCTCTTGCCCCGGCCATGCCCCTCCGCGCGGGAGAGGCTACGCACACTCTGCGGCAGCGATGCCAGCAGTGGGAAAAATCGGCAGCGCGGACAGCCCCCGCTGGCTTGCTGTTCGTGCCCGCGGGGGGGCTGCCTCTTCGGGCCCGGGGCAGCTGGCAGCGAATTGCCAGCAGTGGGAAAAATCGGCTGCGCGGACAGCCCCCGCTGGCTTGCTGTCGTGCCCGACGGGGGGCTGCCTTCGGGCCCGGGGCAGCGGCTGCGATGCCAGCAAGAGGGAAAAATCGGCAGCGCGGACAGCCCCCGCTGGCGCTTTGACTGTCTTGCCCGCGGGGGGGCTGCCTTCGGGCCTGGGGCAGCGGCAGCTGATGCCTGCAGTGGGAAAAATCGGCAGCGCGGACAGCCCCCGCAATGGACTTGCTGTCGTGGCCCGCGGGGGGGCTGCCTTCGGGCCACGGGGCAGCGGCAGCGAATGCCAGCAGTGGTTAAAATCGGCAGCGCGGACAGCCCCCGCTGGCTTGCTGTCGTGCCCGCGGGGGGGCTGCCTTCGGGCCCGGGGCAGCCAGGCAGCGATGCCAGCAGTGTGGGAAAATCGGCAGCGCGGACATGCCCCCGCTAGCGTGCTGTCTTGCCCGCGGGGGGGGCTGCCCTTCGGGCCCCTGTTGGCATGCGGCAGCGATGCCAGCTGTGGGAATAAACGGCAGCGCGGACAGCACCCGACGGCTTGGCTGTCTTGCCCGCGGGGGGGCTGCCTTCGGGCCCGGGGCAGCGGCAAGCGATGCCAGCAGTGGGAAAAATTCGGCAGCGCGGACAGCCCCCGCTGGCTTGCTTGTCGTGCCCGCGGGGGGGCTGCCTTCGGGCCCGGGGCAGCGGCAGCGATGCCAGCAGTGGGTAAAATCGGCAGCGCGGACAGCCCCCGCTGGCTTGCTGTCGTGCCCGCGGGGGAGGGCTGCCTTCGGGCCCGGTGGCAGCGGCAGCGATGCCAGCAGTGGGGAAAAATCGGCAGCGCGGACAGCCCCCGCTTGGCTTGCTGTCTTGCCGCGCGGGGGGGCTGCCTTCGGGCCCGGCGGCCCTGCCGCTCTTGCCTGCCCCCGCACCGGGAGAGGCTAGGCGCTGCTGGGGCACAGCCCGACGTCGCTGGCCGCGCATGCGCGATGCCGGTTTTCTCGCATCCCGCCAAGGAAAAAGTCGTGCTTTCCACATGAAAACCAATCCTGTAAAATCAGCCATATTTTTGTGAGGCTGCCAGCCGAATTTTGGCGGTCATTCCGGGCCGGTTCCTATTTTTGCGTATTTCCTTGTTTTTTAATGGTAGGGAAAATAAAAAAAAATACTTCCCGACCTCGAAAAAATCTGGGAAAATTTTTAAAGTTGGATTGGGATTTTTGCCCCCCCAAAAAAAATTAATGTGCAAAATTTCAGCTCAAAATACCAAGAAATGAATTCTTTTAGAGGGGGGGTGACAGCTGGGACCTAGTAGGGGTCTACCCCTGCCAGAGCTGCAATGACACTTTTAGATCTTTTGGGGGGTGCCCCCTGGCTGGCCATGGGGCGCGCTGGCTGGGCGCCCATAGGCCTGCCGCGGGGGATGTGTGGGCTGCTGCTTTGCTCGGACTTAACGTGGGGGGCCTCATGGCCCGAAGTAACGCCGCCATCCGATGACCCGTTTTCCCGGCGGCGACGGACCCGATTCCGGCCACCGTCCCTGTGACCCGCGCCAAGCCGTTGGGCGCGTTGGGGCTGCTTATCCGCGGCTGCGGGCGCGCACGGCACGTGATTTTGCCAGCGCTCGTGCCAACCAATTAGGCCGCCCCAACGCGCCCATCGGCTTGGCGCCGACGTCACGTTTCCGGCCACCGTACCCTACGCGCCTCAACGGCTTGGAGCGGGTCACTAGGGACGGTGGCGGTAATCGGGTCGTCGCCGGCCGGGGAAAACGGGTCATCGATTGGCGGCGTGTTTACTTCGGGCCATGTGGCCCCCCACGTTTAGTCCGAGCATAGCAGCAGCCCACAAATCCCCCGCGGCAGGCCTTATGGGCGCCAGCCAGGCGCGCCCCATCATGGCCAGCCAGGGTGCACCCCCCTAATGAGCTATATAGTGTTATTGCTAGCTCTGGGAGGGGTAGACTACTACTAGGTCCCTGCTGTCACCCCCCCTCTAAAAAATTCATTTCTTGGTATTTTGAGCCTGAAATTTTGCACAAATGTTGGCAAAAATCCTATCCAACTTTGTAAATTTTCCCAGATTTTTTCGAGGTCGGGAAGTTTTTTTTTTTATTTTCCTACCATTTTAAAATCAAGGGAAATAACGCACAAAAATAGGAACCGGCCCGGCAATGACCCCAAATTCGGCTGGCAGCCTCACAAAAATATGGCTGAATTTTACTGGATTTGGTTCATGTGGAAAGCACGACGTTTTCTTGGCGGGATTGCGAGTAAATGGCAGCGCGCATGCGCGGCCAGCGACGTCGGGCTGGCCCCAGCAGCGCCTAGCCTCTCCCGCGCGGGGGAGAGGCAAGAGCGCAGGGGCCCCGGGCCCGAAGGCAACCCCCCCGCGCGGCAAGACAGCAAGCCAGCGGGGGCTTGGTCAGGCGCTGCCGATTTTTCCCACTGCTCTGGCATCGCTGCCGCTGCCCCGGGCCCGGGAATGGCAGCCCCCCCGCGGGCACTGACAGCAAGCCAGCGGGGGTCTCGTAGCGCTGTTTTCCGATTTTTCCCACTGCTGGCATCGCTGCCGCTTGCCCGGGCTCGAAGGCAGCCCCCCCGCGGGCAAGACAGCAAGCCAGCGGGGGCTGATGCGCTGCCGATTTTTCCCACTGCTGGCCATCGCTGCCGCTTGCCCCGGGCCCGAAGGCTGCCCCCCCTTGCGGGCAGGACAGCAAGCCAGCGGGGGCTGTACGCGCTGTTGCGATTTTTCCCACTGCTGGCATCGCTTGCGCTTTGCCCCGGGCCCGTAGGCAGCCCCCACGCGGGCACGACAGCAAGCCAGCGGGGGCTGTGCCGCCCTGCCGATTTTTTCCACTGCTGGCATCGCTGCCCGCTGCCCCTGGCCCGGAAGGCAGCCCCCCCGCGGGTCACGACAGCAAGCCAGCGGGGGAGTCCGCGCTGCCGATTTTTCCCACTGCTGGCATCGCTGCCGCTGCCCCGGGCCCTGAAGGCTAGCCCCCCGGCGGGCATGACAGCAAGCCTTGCGGGGGCTTGTGCGTGCTGCCGATCTTTCCCACTGCTGGCATCGAGCCGCTGCCCCGGGCCCGAAGGCAGCCCCCCACCCCGCGGGGCACGGACAGGCAGCCAGCCCGGGTGCGGTCCGCGCTGCCGATTTTTCCCACTGTTGGCAACGCTGCCGCTGCCCCGGGCCCGAGAAGGCAAAGCCCCCCCGCGGGCACGACAGCAAGCCAGCGGGGCGGTGTCCGCTGCTGCGAATTTTTTCCACTGCTGGCATCGCTGCCGCAGAGTGTGCGTAAGCCTCTCCTCCGAGCGCGGGGGCAGGCAATTTAAAAGATGCGCAGGGGGGCAAGGCCCGAAGGCAGCCCCCCCTGCGGGTATTAAGATAGACAGCCAGCGAGGGGCTGTCCCCGCGTCAGCCCCCGTTTGCGCAGCGCGGCATGGAAATCATTGCCGCGCGCAGCGCTCTGCGCCCCCCATTCGCCCAAGGAAGCCCAAGGGCCCCCAAGGGCCCCAGGCCCTCTGGCCCCAGCGCCCCAGCGCCAAGCGCAGACCGCGGCTGCGCGGGCGGGCGCTAGCGCGCGCGCGTGATTTTATTAGTGGCGCGGTGGTCGGAATCGGGTCGTCGACCTGGCCGGGAGGATAAGGTGGTCATCGATGGCGGCGTTACTTCGGGCCGTTTGAGGCACCCCCACGTGTGTAGCTGCAGCTCGCAAAATCCCCCGGCGGCAGGCCTCATGGGCGCCACCTGCCTGCGCCGCCCATGGCCAGGCGGGGGGCACACCCCCTAAAGAGCTATAAGTGTTATTGCAGCTCTGGCCAGGGGCAGACACTACTAAGGTCTCCCAGCTGTCACCCCCCCTCAAAATTTTTCATTTCTTGGTATTTTGAGCTGAAATTTTGCACATTGGTTGGCAAAAATCCAATCCACCTTTATAAATTTTCCCAGATTTTTTCGAGGTCGGGAAGTATTTTTTTTTATTTTCCTTCCATTAAAAATCAAGGAAATACGCTAAAAATAGGAACCGGCCCGGAATGACCCCAAATTCGGCTGGCAGCCTCACAAAATTATGGCTGATTTTACTGGATTGATTTCACGTGGAAAGCATGACGTTTTCTTGGGGATCGGGATGTGGAAAAACGGCAGCGCGCATGCCGCTGGGCCACCGGAGGGGAGCCCCGGGAAATTCTCTTGCTTTCACGGTCTTGGCCTCCCCTCACCACCATGGCCGGCCTCCTAATCCCCCCCATCAGCAGTTGTGGCCGATTAGGGCAGTGATTTGAACGACGCCGCCGGGTAATCGCCTACCCGGCCGTCGCGGGGAGGGAAGAGATCTCTTCTTCCAAGATAGCGAAACCATAACACATCGGGAGTTATGTTGATTGGGCAGAGACATTGAATGACTCGTTGCGGGCAGTCCAGATGATAGGGCCTCCAGACTGCACAAAATCGCGCTGCCGATTTTTCCGACGTTGCCGGGGATTTGTCTGAACGGCCCCCTCGTTCGGCCGCGCCTGCCGATTCCAACACTGCCTGCTGTGTTCTGCACACAGCCCCTGTGTGTTTCGTCAGCGCGGTCCCTTGACGAATTTTCCTGCCTGGCCTCGACAGCCCAGCGTCCCAGTCGGTGTCTGTCAACAGATCTGCGCTGTCCGATTTTCCCCGACGGGCCTCCAGCTGCGGATCTCCGCGCTTTGCCGATTTTTCCCACTGTTGGCATTCGCTGCCGCTTTTCCTAGGCCCCCAGTCTTTTTCGATCACGCCTTGGACTCTAAACAGGCCAGACTCATACGCCAGCACCGGCTGCCGATTCTGCCCGACTTCTACCATTTCGTCGGCGCTTGCCGATTCCAACTACTGCCGACCTTGTGTCTGAACTGCCCCTGCTTAGTCAGCGCATCCCCTCTGACGTTTTTTCCTGCCTGGCCTTGACAGCCCAGCTGTCCAGCCCCATGTTCGTCAAAAATAAATCTGCTGCTGCCGATTTTTCCCACTGTTGGCCATAGCTGCCACTGACCCAGTGTGTTTGTCTAGGCCCCCAGTCGTGTTCGTCAAGCCTGGGTCTATAAATCGTCCCGGACTCATCGCCAGCATAGCAACGGCTTGCGATGTTTCTGCCGAACCCTTCTCCGATTTCGTCGGGCGCGCTGCCCGATTTCCAACACTGCCTCCTTGCTGTGTCTGAACAGCCCCTGTTTCGTCAGCGGCGTCCCCTGGTCGAATTCTTTTCATGCCTGGCCTAGACAGCCCAGCGTCCAGCCCGGGTTCGTCTAACAAATCTGCGCTGCCGATTTTCACCCGTCGGGCCTCCAGCTGCGGGATTCTCCGCGCTGCCGATATTTCCCTCTGTTGGCATCGATGCCCCTGCCTAGGCCCCCAGTCTTTTTCGTCACGCCTATGGCTATAAACAGTCCAGACTCTTCGCCAGCACCGGCATGCCGAATTCTGCCGGATTTCGTCAGGCGGTGCCGATTTCCTCCCCTGCACACGCTGTGTCTGAACAGCCCCTGCTTCGTCAGCGCGTCCCCTCGTGCGATTTTTCCTGCCTGGCCTGGACATGCCCAGCGTCCCAGCCCATGTTCGTCAAAAATATTTGCGCTGCCGATTTTTTTTTCCCACTGCCCCAGCGTGTGTTTGGCCCCCCAGGCTGTTTTCGTCAAAGCCTGGGACTATAAATCGTCCGGGACTCATCGTATAGCACCTGCTGCCGGATTTTCCGACGACTTTGCCGATTTCGTCGGCGCTGCCGATTCCAGCACTGCCTGCTGTGTCCGAACAGCCCTGTTTCGTCGGCGCATCCCCTCGACGAATTTTCCTGCCTGGCCTGGACAGCCCAGCGTCCAGCCCGTGTTCGTCAAGCAATCTGCGCCTCCGATCTTCCCCGACGGGCCTGCAGCTTGCACAAATCTGCGCTGCCGATCTTCCCCTTTGGTGGCATGGCTGCCACTTGCCCCGATGTCTAGACCAACAGTCTTTCTCTTCAAGCCTTGGACTATCCAGTCCCGAGATCCCGGGAGCGCTGCCCGGTCCCATCCCATCCCAGCCTCCTCGACGCCGTGCCCCTAGAGGGGCCGGGGGGGACGAATCGGAGCGACATGGGGCTGAATCTCAGTGGATCGTGGCAGCAAGGCCACTCTGCCACTTACAATACCCCGTCGCGTATTTAAGTCGTCTGCAAAGGATTCTACCCGCCGCTCGGTGGGAATTGTACTTCAAGGCGGCCCGCGCGGCTCTTTCGCCGCGAGGGCTTGGCCAACGGCACGTGCCTCCGGGGCCAAGAGGCCCCTACTGCAGGTCGGCAATCGGACGGCGGGCGCACGCGTCGCATCTAGCCCGGATTCTGACTTAGAGGCGTTCAGTCATAATCCAACGCACGGTAGCTTCGCGCCACTGGCTTTTCAACCAAGCGCGATGACCAATTGTGCGAATCAACGGTTCCTCTCGTACTAGGTTGGATTACTATTGCGACACTGTCATCAGTAGGGTAAAACTAACCTGTCTCACGACGGTCTAAACCCAGCTCACGTTCCCTATTGGTGGGTGAACAATCCAACACTTGGTGAATTCTGCTTCACAATGA
>JAQIZT010000098.1:0-41781 GCA_029228515.1 Populus alba x Populus x berolinensis | reverse complement strand
TTTCTATTTTTTGGAGGTGAGTGCGGGTTGCCCAAGGCGGGTAATTTTGCAAGTGTGCAATCTTTTTTGGATCAATAATGTGGCTGGAGCAGGATGATAGTTATGGAAATTGTATGACATTCCGTTGACTACTGTTTTGCATTACTTTCTTCTTCAAATCTTTTTGAGTAACAACATTCAGCATTTTGATTTCTTTACAGGTAACTAAGGGGGGTGTTTGAGAGTATGATTATGGTTGCTTTTTAAAGTGTTTTTTTGCTGAGAAATACATCAATAATAATGTTTTATTTTTTAAAATTCAATTTTGATATTCAACACATCAAAACAATCCAAAAACACAAAAAAAGAAACAAAAAAACAATTTGAATTTTAGCAAACCTCTATCTGGGCTTGCACTTCCAAACAGGAGCTAAATCTATAAACATGCTTGCATTTGTTGTTCATGTCTTTTTTCAGGTAGGGGAATCATCTTTTTTTTTTTTTTTTATCTATTTAATGGTCGTAATGTCTTACAGCACAATCAACGTGAATTTCTGTTAATTCTGATGTCAAAAGTTAAAAATAATATTAAATTCGAAGCTATTGTGAATCTCTTTTTAATAGGAAACAAATTTGTGAAGAGACTTACAAATGCCGTCCCTACTTAAGACTAGCAATAGCCTTTGCCTCATAAATTCTGCAGGTATAATTTAATGGAGCATACAAGTGATAAAAGTTGTTAATGTAAAAATAGATCTAACCTTGTGACAAACTTGTACTATTCACTAGACAAATGCATTTGGTCAGGGTTAAGCCACTAAAAAGTTGTGGGAGGAAATTCCTAAATTTGCTCTTGTGAACAAGGCATTAATTTTTCCAAATTGATTATTGCGTTGATATTAAATTCTTTTGGTGAAATATCATGATCTTAAAAGGTGTATGGGAAAAATGCAATGCAACTTATTTCTTTGTGGAAAATGATGCATTCTTTTATTTCAGCCTTGTCTCATTTTCTGTACAAATATTAAGTGAAAGTATCTTTTTGATCCTCGATAATTTTGAACTAACTCTTTTGGAATTATTTTTGCATTAGTTCTGTCAGTGTGATTGGATTGTATAAAGCATTTGTTATGTTATTGATATTACCATTGAATTCCTTGGCCTTTTGTTGAGTTGAGAATATGATATTTTCTTTTCAGAAAGCCTTGCAATGGATGCATTTTTATTGCACGCTCCCTTTGTCTATCTTTTGGTTTTTGTACTTGTATGCCTCCTTTTTAATTTGTTTTTTGGCAGGTCACTCCTGATGTCAAAGAAGTTTTGGATACATTCCGCGTTGCTGCTGAGCTAGGGAGTGATTCGCTTGGGAGCATATGTGATCTCGATGGCATCCATATGTTTATGAGGAAAAACTGCTGCTACCCAGTCATTTATTTTTTTATATATATTATAAAGTTACTATTACATGACATATTTGGGTTTAATAGCAGAATATGCGAATAAACATTAACATTAACATTGTCTGGCATTTTTTCTCTTGACAGGCTAGAGATGTCCTTGCTTGTGGAGCTTTTACAAAAAAGATTGCCCGTCTTGCTGTTAGTGGTGAGCTAGGGAAACCATGTCCTGGAGGAACGTGAGTATTATGCCTCTTCTATGTTCATATATTGCTCTGTAAAATGCATTTCTATGTTTATTCTATCATTTGTTCATAGGAATGCATGGTTACAGCATGGAAACAAGATCAGCAATTTTGATTATATTATATTGTTTCATTTAAATTATTTGATATGGTAATGTGTAAATGCTAGCATGCTCGCTAAAAAGAATGTATTCTTTTAGTATCCTTGACAATTGATATTGTGCAACATGTTTTATTTACAGTTTTGTATTCTTAGAATAAAGTGATGTCCTGTTATTATATAAAGGTGTCCATTTGCAATTGTGATTTAGTGGACCACAAGTGTTTGTCCATTGCTGGTACAAACGTATTTTTTTCCAAGTATATTCTTTTTAGAGTATTTGAGATAATTTCTCAGTCACATACACCAGTTTTTCCTAAACAGCTTCCTTTGTGCTTTGATCTTTTTGTTGCTGATTCTGCGAGCCTACTAATATTTTCCTGGACCTGAGGTTTGCACTATTTGGTTAATGTTCTATGTTTGACCTGAGGGTAGATCACTCAATTCTCATTTCATAATCCACTGAGTTTATATGGAACTAGGAAATGGAGAGTTCTGTGACTTTTTGGCGCATGGTACTTCGGGTAATGAAATAAAAAGTTTACAACAGTATTGACAATAAACATTCTCACAAGATCTACACTTGTCTTGATTAGGCTTGCGGGTGGTTCCTTTGTTTGACACTGTGAAAGTTCTTTGAGGGGCTGGTTTGGTTAATCAGGAAATTATTATTCAATTGTTTGGTACTCAGAGCACATTATAAAGAACCATAGCGGGCATCAGGAGGTAATTCATTTTTAAAAGCATTTTTCAAATTGATTCGAGTAGATCCTTAATGAAACTCTAATCGCTCGTATACTTCCCATGAACAGGTGGATGGTTGGATATTCTGATTCTGGTAAAAGATGCTGGGGACGCTTCACTGCTGCAGGGGAACTTTACAAAGCCCAAGAGGATGTTGTTGCAGCATGCAAAGATAATAAGATTAAAGTAAACTCTATTCCATGGACGAGGAGGGAGTATTGGCCGTGGTGGTGGACCAACATATCTTGCCATTCTAATCCCAACCACCAGGTTCAGTAATGGTAAGTTACCTATCAGTGCATCATGGATGCCAGTAATGAGTTAGTTTGGTCTCGCAACATATTCTATTTCCCCCTTCTATCTTCTTTTTTCTGTTGAAATTTGTAAATGCTGATATTGCTATGCCCCATCTTTTAAGACCAGAACTACGTATACTCAATTTCACATATCTGAATTTGTAGACTGTTTTAAGTATTTACGGCTTCTGATGTTTAACGTCAGATGGTCCTTTTCAATCGGCAGGGTAATCTTAGGTATACTGAGCAAGGAGGAAATGGTGCAAGCCAAATTTGGGCTGCCACACACGGCTGGTCAGACAAGTTGGAGATTTACACAACTGCAGTTCTACTTGGCAACGTTAAAAACCCCAGAACGACCTCCGAGATGAAAAATGGCGTATTCTCATGGACGAAGATATCGAAAATCAGCTGCCAAAGTTACCGGGCCACAGTATATGAAATCCCAGAGTTTCTTGCCTACTTTCATGAGATACTCCACAAGTGGAGCTTTGGTTTCCTTAACATAGGAAGCCGACCCACAAGAAGAAAGAGCTCAACTGGAATTGGACATCTTCGCTGACATTCCAGGGGTATTTGCCTGGACCCAAACAAGATTTGTTCTTCCAGCATGGCTTGGAGTTGGGGCAGGTTTGAAGGGTGTTTGTGAGAAGGGACTACACCATAGATTTGAAAGCAATGTACAAAGAATGGCCTTTCTTCCAATCTACCATAGATCTTATAGAGATGGTTTTGGGGGAAGGCAGACTTTCCTATAGCGAGGCACTACGATGAAGTCCTTGTATCTAATGAGAGCAGAGAGAGAAACTCGGTGCTGCCACTAAGAAGAGAACTCTTAACAACGGAGAAGTTTGTATTGGTGGTTAGTGGGCATGAGAGGCTGTCAGAAATCAACCGGAGCTTTGAGGAGGCTCATTGAGAGCAGGCTCCCTTATCTCAATCCAATGAAACATGTTGCAGGTTGAGATTCTAAATAGAGGTCTGAGAAAGCGAAGATGACAATCATAAACTCAGATATGCACTGCTTATTGACTATAAAATGGCATTGCTGCTGGTATGAGGAACACGGGCTGAAAAAAATCTTTGCAGCTCTATGTTTTTACTACTCGGCGAATTTATATAATTACTATGGCTTTTCCTATGTTCTATTCTTTTCCCTGTTATCTTCTTTTTCCTTTGTAGGGCTATCATTTTGATGGCCTAGTTGGGAGTATGAAATGTTAATGCGGATAATAATACAATTAAGTGGGATTTCGTTTCTTGAAATGCAAATCAACTTCATTCTCTTTCGACCGACTTGTAAATTATGGAAATGACTCAAAATTTCGATGCTCTCTTGCAATTGTCTTCTTGTTCATCAATACACTCTGCTAGACTAGCGTAGCTGGGTCAGATCTTACTTCTTGAAGAAGGTAGGGAGAGATCTGTGTGGAGAAGAACTTATTAGAAGGAGGGAGAGATTATGTCATTGGGCTTAAAAAGACAGGTTTCTGGGCCATATCTGGACTGGCTCTTTGTTTTTGCTGTGCAACCCTTCGGTTTCAAGAAAGTGAAAGACAACACGATGCTAAGAAATTAAAAGAAAAAAAAATCATAAAATTTTATTTTTATAGAAAAATAATAAAAAAGAAAAAATTACTGCCGTGCTATAGTGTTTTTTGTAAGGATTGGTCACGGGAGCAACTCTCTTGTTTGCAAGGAGACGTTTTTAGGTCAGAACTTAGAAATTACAAGGAATAGAAGAAGGAAGTTCACCTTCGAGACCAAATGCTTCTGAATAAAGAGAGAAAGGAAAAATAATAATTAAATAAAAACATAAATATGCTTTTTTCCCGTACGCTTGATATTTATTTATTTCAGCAACCGGGACGCTGCAAAGTGCAAACAACGAGGTTCGTTTTAAATTGAAATTTACATGTGTTCACCAATTACTTTCTTATTTAATTTTAGCATTAAACTAAATTATTGTTACATCAGGAGTCAGATTAATTTTTTTTAATATAAAAAATTATTTAAGTATTATTAATGTATTTTTTTTAATTTAAAACTATATAAAAAATGAACTTATGTTACCTAGTTGATTTAAAAAATAACTTGAATGACATATAAAAAATATAATTTGACTTAAAAACAATCATTATATCAACTTCAATTCATTTATTAAATCCATTAAACCAAGTCATGATACCCTAATAATTCATATAGAAAGCAAAAAATAAAATTAAAATATCTAGATCAAAATTCTCAATCATTCTTTTATTGAATGATAAAATTAAAAACAAAATTCAACTAAAAAACAAGTCATGAAACTCAAATATAGGTTACAAGACCAAGATATCCCCTTTAAAAGCAAGTCAAAACAAATCACGAAACTCGAATCAACTAAATGTGTAAGGGTGAAATTTAAAAAAAAATATAAAAAATCACTTGAGTCAACAGACCAAACTCGTGACTCGAGTCAAGTGATTCAGATAATTTTTATGGAATGCAAAACCAAAATAATTATGAAACCTAATTCTTAATCCACCTAATATTAAAGAATGAAAATTAAAAAAATAAACTAAAAAGACAAAAAAAACTTGAGTTCACCGACTTAAATCAAGATTCGAGTTATAAGACCGTGATAACACTATGAAAAGTAAAATATATATATATACTTCTCAATTCTCAATTTAACCAATTTTAAAGGACTAAATATAGAAAAAAAATCAAATAAAAATAAGAACAAAAAAAATGATCTAAGTCAAATTGGGTTAACTTGAAAAACCCGGGTCAAATGACAAGATTAACTCTATAGAAAGCTAATAGAAAAAAAATTATGAAGTCAAGATTACTAATAAACTCAATGGTGAAGGATGAAATTTAAAACAATTATATAAATAATTAAACAAAAAAAAACATGACATAAGTCAAACACGGCTAACCCGCGAAACTAGAACTCCAGGTCATGAGCTCAAATTAACTCCAAAGAAATCAAATAAAAAAATTATAAATTCTAATATCCAATCAACCCAATATTAAATGATAAAATTAAAAAAGATAAATAAAAAAAACAACTTGATTTAACACAGCTTAATCTATAAAAATTCACGACCTGGATCATAAGACCAAGATAATATAAAAAGTAAAAATTGAAAATAAAATTATGAATTTTTATACCCAATAAACATAATATTTAAAGGATTAATTTAAATAATAATAATAAAAAAAGTTCTAAAAAGTTTTAAAGATCCAAAGTGAAAAAGTGGTTGGGCTTTTCCTATTTTTTTTACTGTATTGACCCCCCCCTCAAGCCAGACACTTGATATATTAGATCAATGGTCCATGTTATGTTGTGTTGTGGAATGATTTTTTTTTTTAAATATAAAACAAAACATCTAGATTTTGCTAATGTTTTTTCTAATGATTTTTTTTTTAGACTAGAAATGGATTTTTTATCCAAGGGTTTTCGAGTGTTCAGAGACAAAGGTTCTTTCAATGGAGTTTATTATCAAAGGGTTCACAACACTCCTCTCAAGTGATAAAAGGTCCGAAATGGATTCAAGACATCCCAAAATCCTATAAAATAAATTACCCCCTTGAGATCATGAATAAGAGCTGAAAAAAAAAGGAAAGAAAAAAGGAAGCAAAACTTTTTTTTTTTTTTTTTATCAGACAAAATAAGTAATATAGCTTACCTCAGATAGGACATATTAAAAGTTGTTAATACCTTTTCTTTACGCAATTAGTTCATTTCCTTGATTCTGAAACTAGTTAAGGTTTCCAGCGACTAAACTATTAGGTAACAAATTTCATTTTTTTTTTCTTTTTTTTTATTGATAAAGTACAAATTAAATCCTCTGTTTTTTCCATTCACATCATTCCAGATTATCCTGATTCGGAAAGGTTAGTCACCACGACGCTCTCACACGAACATCACCATGTGTTAACCAAGTACATCGAACCTGTGACCAGACAGGAGACTAATTATGATTTATAAAATTTCCCTTCTGTGTTGTGTCCAGATGTTCCGGTCTTAATATGGTGATGAAGACTTTTCTCTGGAATAACAAGAGAGGAAGAAAATCAAATTATATGCCGAAGAGATTATCCAAAGAAGTTCTGCCCTTATTTAAAAGAATGAGTTAGGAATTTGTTTTCAGTTTCCTGTACCTAGAACACAGAATCTTAAAGGGAACCAAAGATGTTATATTAGACTTTGAAATTCTCTGTTACAAGGCCAATTTATCATGGAAGGTCAGGTAATCAAGTTAGTTTTTTTTATTTTGGTATTGCTACAATAATTACACTCATAGAACTGCAAAATCCAAATCTTCCGGGAGGGAAAGGGAAAGCTTATACGTGAATGATTTCCACTTGCTTTATAATACTTTATAAATTCCGACTTCACCATTTCGTCCTCCACTTCATCTACCGCTGTCCCTTCTTTATCTCTACTCGGCAAGCAGAGGTTCTGTTCTGCAGAGAGTTTTGTGATGTAAATTTACTCTTATTTTGAAATCCTACATCTCTTCAATGTGAAACTACAGTCAAGTATTTGGCATCAGTTCTTGAGATTGCGTGGATCAGTGGCCGCCAACAGAAAAACAGATTTCTGCAAATTCTGCTGAACGCTATTTTGTAGATAAAAGCTCATGTTTTATCATAACTACCAAGTTTGCATTGAATACTTGTTGTCCCTGTCATTATAGAAAATCCTTTCAATTTAATCGCAATTAGGCTAATTGTAACTACAAGGGTGACATGATCTGACTATTAATTCAAGATAATTAAGCATCGGATTTATCTGTAGCTCATTGAATGCACTTGCATTCAAGCTCTATTCCCTGAAAAATAAATGCCTCTATAATAGAATAAGCATCCAATAATGTCGTTAAAATTTGCCCAAGATTCCGATGCAGCATCTCTCAAAAATGGCCTCTAGTTCAAGTTATTCTTCATCCTTCAAACAGCCACACCTTATCTATCCATTAATCTGAAGTGATTACTTCTTAGGATTCCATGTTATAATTAAGCAACCTAGCTATAAATAGGACTATCTGAAGGACCCTAATACACAGGCCAGCAAGTGTTTGTGCAAACCTCTTTCACAGGGTACCGAAGAAGAAAGGCATCCAATCAAAGCTAATGAAAACCTGTTTGGCACTAAGCCAGTCGTGCCTGTCAAGAAAGAAGCCTGGCAGCTAAATCCAGCAGCACGTGCACCCAAAATTCCGGCAAGCCAAACCAGCCCCTAAAAAGGCCGAGCAGAAGCCCCGGGAGCTTTAAAAGAAGGTATGCAAAACTTTCCTTACTATCATGTAGGTGTTTGATAATAAGGTTGAAGATATGGTTGTGTTATAAAAAAAAAAAAAAAAAAACTCCAAATCAATCAATGCATTTTGCATCTTCACTGCACTTGATCGTCTTACCGAACGGGGTTCATAATTATCAACTGGTAACCTTTAATGCATATCCACAGGTTGTCATAAACAATTATTATACAAAATGGTTTCAAAATATTCATCATGAAATTGCTAATCGCGTGCGTTGTCTAATTGAGGTATTTTATTGGGTTTCATTACAGGCGCCGGCATCCGGAACCTGTAAACCAGCAAGCTAAATGCGGATAAGAAAAACAGAGTAGGAAGGCATGTGATGTAACCCCATGATATAGTTATATGTAATTCTTCATGGTGATCTCCATTATTTCTCTCTCCCATCCATGTGCCTCTTTCAGGCTTTTTCGCCTAATAAATAATAATTACATATTAACTTAGAGGACTAGTTTGCCGTTTCTGGGGTTTTTCTAGAACTCGACTATTTCCATCAATGAACATGTGTAATTAGACTAAATCGTCGTAGCATGGAATTGAAAGAAACAGTGAGGTACGTACCTGTGTTAGTGCAATTCTATTAATTTTAAATTAAATTAAAATATTATTCCGTAAATATTAAATTAAAATCTATTAATTTAAAATTTTATGGTTCAATTCTCTTGTAAGTTGTATCTATATACAAATAATGTATTAATGAACGTAAATAAATGTCAGTGGAGGGCATACAATCTTACCTGAGACTCAAATAAACTATATATCATCGTGTTCTTGTCCTCCACATTTTTAGTACACAGAGTGAATAAGAAACTGATTACAACAAATTAAACTAATATATAAAAAGTTAACAATATTATAATTTGAGATTATCATTATTTACAAGAATCAATACTTCAGGATAGTTCGATAATTTTAATTTTACTATACTTGAAGGGACGGTGCGTAATTAAACTTGTACCATATAACTTGATTGTATTTATTTAGACAATATTATTTACAAGTTTTAAAAATAATTTTACAAACATAATATAGAAGAAATATTGAAATATATTTGTTAATATAGGCATGTCGTCGAACATTTCGGGACGGCGTCCATGCTCCCTAGAAGGACGAAAATAAGATATTACTTGTCACAAAACAACTATTATTGCAAGCAATATTAGTTATGTTGTTTAAGATCAAGAAACAATTCGTAATTCAAAGATATAGCAGTAGTGTAAAACAATTCTCAGGATTTAAAATCTCACTGGCCTACTTTTACTTAAAACATATTTTTTTTCTCTGGCATTACAAAAATATTTTTGAAAAAGAATTTTAAGTTTTATTTTATTTTATTTTTGCTTTAAATTAATATTTTTTTTTGTGTTTTCAAATTATTTTGATGTGCTAATATCAAAAATATTATTTAAAATTAAAAAATATATATTTTTATATATTTCCAAATTAAAATTTATTTTAAAAAATATTTATAACTTAGTAACTACAATTTTAAATTTTAAAAAAACCTAATTCATTTTAGTCGAACCAAATAAAAAAACTCAATTCATTTGGGCTATATGGTTTCAGAAGTTGTATGGGCCGGATTCTGTTATAACGGAGCTCGTAAGTTTCAATATATCGACGGAAGACTTTGCTTGAAACCTACCAAAAAAAAGCCCTTAAAAGGCCATTCGAAGCCTGAGAAACAGGCCACTCAGATAGTCTTACATGGCAAGAAGGCTATTAGGAATATATTTTTTGAAAAAAAGCTTATTCTGATAAAAGCTATCAAAGAACATGGCGAGAAATTTCTGAATTGATAATTGATGGCAGCATCACGCATCCATGACATGCAATCGTGCCGAATTAGAACTTGTTCATGCTTTTCTGTTTTTTTCTCTGATACCTTTTAAACATCTCTAACCATAAGAGGCATCTAAATGCTCTGCGTATATATCCTTGGAGTGCTATCCAAATCAAATGTTCCAAATATTCTTTCCGATTTCCACCATCCCCCTGTCATCTTTGCCTTCTGTGATTCTCATTCCTCTTCAACATGCATGAGTACTCCGCCGTGGATATAAGAGAAAATGGACAGGTCGTAGAGGGCAGCTTACCGAGACATAAAACATTCTTATCTCCCCATTAGTCAGTGAAGAATTACTGATTAATGGCATCATTCAAGGCTGAGAGAACCATGTTAATTAAAGCTCGCCGTGGCCGGGCAAGAAAGAGCCTGCCAAGCTTGGATGACAGCACCTCCAAAACAACGGCATCAAAGCCGGACTCCGAGAGGCTGCACAAGGGGGGGCCTCAAGAACCCAAGATAAGGATGGTAAGAGGCTAAGAGTACAAGAATCCTATATCTTTGTATTCTTTGTAGTTAATAATTATTGGACAGTTACGAGTTTCGTCCTGTGCAAGTTAATAAGAGACAAATCAGGAAAGCGCTATTACAAGCTAATTGCCAAAAGCATCAGCTGTGGGGTGAATAATTTATAGTTAGTCCCATGCTATCTAATGTCAGTAACAATAAAAACCCTATCTTACTGATCATCGGCATTTGAGTGGCGTTTGAAACTAGCTAGCCCTTACTCATCCATGGACGACCTTGACGTTGCATATCCACTTGTGACTGTTTCTACGCAGCTATGACCTCGTTAATTAATCGGTTCCATCCTTGTATTTCCTCTTCAATTCCTATGAGGTCACGTACCGCATCTCCTCTTGATTTAAGGACCAAGTTGAGGATGAACGAGCACCTAACAGTTGTGATAACAATAGGACCAAGTTCAGGGTTATGGACAGACGAACAGCGAAACAAAACCAGGAAACACCCTTTCTGCCGTCTCTGGCTCTAAAACTTGATGCCATTGATTTCACCATCTTTCGAGGTCTTCTTCGGGGATAGCTGCTTCATAAAAAAATGTAAGAGATAGAAGAACATGGTTAAAAAAAGAGAGGCGCAAGATAATGTGTAAAAAGAACGGATCATGGTATGAGCTATTCAGAAAGGATCATGATGAGAAGCATCAATGTCCAACACTTTTTTATATGAAAAAAACCATTCTGGAACATGGAAAGCCTGTCTAAAAAAACTAATTAGGAAAGAGTATGAGGGGCCTTAGGAATGAAGCCTAGAAGCGCATCAAATAACTTCTAGGGACTGTTCAGGTTTTTTGGCCTCCCCGTCTTGTTGTTGTCTACTCTTTTTTTATTTGCTATCTCTTGGATACAACAATCTGGAAGGGACTTTTTCCATTTATGAGACAGGATGCATATGAGCCTAGATGCACACTTCAATATTTTCGTAATGAATGCTACGAGTAGACAAAGCATTGAGTTCTTCTGCTAGTTACTTCTTTCAACCACTCTCCTTCACTATTTTCATTTAGAATGGATATGCAATTGCACAACCAATCATGCAATTACGTTGTCCATTCAACGGCCCGATAAAGAAGCATCGCCATCTCAGAAAATCAGGCTGAAGAATCAATCTGCATGTCAGGACTCTGAATCTCTGCTTAATTCAATGGGTTTCATCAATAACTTGCGCAGCCTAGGACCCCATATCAAATTACGAAACTCCCTAGCACTTGGATTGAATCTTGCCTTGACGTATAAAGAAAAGAAGAGGGTGGGAGACAGAAAGAAAAACAAGAAGAAAGCAGAGTGAAGAGGACAGAGATTTGTGTGGCAATCTGATATTCCATGTATTCTTAACCGTTACATGGGCAATCACAGCGTAACTTCCACGCCTCTACCTGAGTAGAGCGGGGTTTTCGACGCTGATTCAAAATCAGGCTAGATGGGCCTTTATATTACAACTCATAAGAGCGCGTTATACTGCACGAGAGGCCCGAACTTGGATACCCCCCAAAAAAAAAAAATTATGGTGGGATCAAATTAGTTTCTGAAAGGACCAATTGGAAATTAAGCCCACCTCGTAATAAAAGGTTGTTGATTATTCCAGCCTCTCTTCCACTCGCGGAGCATTTTTACTCAACCGGAAAACAACTCGTCTTAGCCTTTATGTTTGTACCGGGTAAAATAAATTAGGCTATGAGATAAATATTTGATCATTTTTTACCTTTTATTAAGAAAAATCAATGCCCATGCTATCCATTTTGACTATACTAGTTTATTTGGTCTATGCTTTCGGTTTGAACATGAGTTCTTTAAAACATAAAAAAACACGATTAGATCGTTGAAAACTTTTTGATATTATCATTTAACTCGGTATAATAATTTAAACTTGAAAAACTATTTATCAAATTCATTCATTGATATTTAATCATCATTTTAACTCGATAACCAAGACTTTAAACTCCTTTAGGACAAATTAATTTTATTATATTATTAAAAAATATTCAAAATTAATTTATCATCAATTCAATATCAAAGGAATAGTATTTCTAGTGTAATGTGTGTGGTCTTAGGTTTGAGCTTTACTTCTTTATAAAAATTTTAAAAATTAATTTTCGATTTATCCCATATGAGATTTGAGATGAGTCGGATTTTTCTATTTACGATTTTGATTTTATTTCTTGTCTTTTTAAAGTTTCGGTCACAAAATTTTACCCTACCAAATGATGAAGGTCCTTGCATTGAGGGAAAAAATGAGTTTTTAATTTAAGTATTTTACAAAGACTGCAGCAGCCATCATGATCCAAATGAGTGATCCGGGATCCAAGAACAGTTATGCAAACAAATTAGAACCCATGTAAGAAGAGGCTACAGCAACAATTAACACGGATCATTGACAAATGACACCTCCAAATACTATTACAAGCTTGTTGAATTGCAGCCAATCCAATTCAATAGCCATTGCATTATTTAACAAGCTTGTTTAAAATAATTGTTTAAAAATGAAAAAAAAAATATATTATTTTAATATATTTTAAAATGAAACAACAATTTTAAGAGCAATCCTAACACACTTCCAAACACACATTCCAAAACAAGTTTACTTTCCTCGGGGCAGAATAGTTAAGATCAACAATAAACACTTGAAAAATGGCAGCAGGCTCGAGTGTTTGCAGCCATGGCACCACTGGTATGAAATTGCGGCAAGTTTTCTTACAATAAAATCAATGGCGAGAAAAATCAAATCAGAAGGTGGGCCAAATGAATAATCGAAACTATTTTCCTACCCTATATTTCCCTTCTGCTTTGACATCTAATCTCAAATCCATATACAGACCCATTGATCGGGAGGTAATTGTTTTTTCTCATCACGTTCCATCTCTGGAAAAGAAACACCTCCAGCATATTGAATCCACGGTTGTACATTCATCTGCGGTGAAAAAAAAAAGCCAGAAATTGATATTTCCTCTCCACTTTTGGTTAGAATAAAACTAGAAAGGCATCAGTTGAATTTTATGTGCCTTTGGATTTGGACCCCACGGCAACTGAATTTATACCAAATACATTACACTTTCCCAAGAGGAAGGCAAGAGAGAGAGAGCTATTATCAGACTATTTCTAAGTATCACTGGTTTACTGTTTGATCAATCTTCATGTTCATCTTCGCCCTCAGAATCTGCATGATGGTGGGGAGAAGCTAATTCAAGACAAACCACCAAAATTGAAGGAGGCCAAGTAGAAAAAAGTTAAAATAAAAATATTTCCTTAAAATAGGTCATTCCTAAAATGATTTGCAAAGTCCTTACACATCATCGTATTGTTAGTGATATGGGCCAAGTCTAATCTGAATTTTCTTGACCAAATTCTCTTGCTGGATTATATATATCCTCGCCAAAAAATTACATTAAAATGTGTTTCCTCACTTCCCATTTTTTATCGGCGCAACTACATAGGTAC
Source organism: Populus alba x Populus x berolinensis (assembly GCA_029228515.1). NCBI lineage: Eukaryota > Viridiplantae > Streptophyta > Magnoliopsida > Malpighiales > Salicaceae > Populus > Populus alba x Populus x berolinensis. The sequence goes on along the minus strand of JAQIZT010000098.1, from coordinate 27,903 downwards.
ATAGCACACAGTTATTAAAAACAAAACCATGCAATCGAACTTGTTTTTCTTCCATACACAGATCGAAAACATCATCACTAAGATGACCCCTTGCTTGGATTCTGCTTAGCATGCATCTGATATATCAAGACCCACCCCAATATACATGAAGAAAAAGTAAGCAGTGTAAAGGAGAGTATTGAAAACATAATAATAGATTGGACATCCACCGGGTGTTTTTTCCTTGTCCAAGATCAGGAGAAACTTCATAGCTGTATCAGAAGGAAGAAAATACATGTAATTCTTCTGTTAAGTATTCACAAAAAGTTTTACATATACCAATAATTTAACAAACAACAAAGAAAGGACATTGATAAAGAAGATGATGGTGGAAAATAATTGTCTTCAAAACACTAGCCATACACGTAGACTATACTTTTAAACACTGAATTTATATGTTGGTTCTTTATTCTCTGGTAATGAACGCAAAATCTTTGTTCTTTCATGATAAGCAAAGTTGTCCATAAAGTAGACTAATTCTAGTTGGAAAAAACTCATGGTTTACAGGCCTGAATTAAGTAGCCAATGACCAGTAATATGAAATACTTCCAGAAGCAGCACATTCATTGCACAATTTCTTCAGCATTATGACCCCACAAAAAAAGATAAGCGTGAAAGTATGGACTAAGAAAATTCAGCAGTTGATTATAACTAAGGAATCAATCTATACCTCAACCTTGTACTCCAAAGGGACCCAGAAGGGATAGTAAATGAGCCGCAGCAGGATTCCAAGACAAAACAAAAAGAATAAATGCAAAGCTAGCAACCCCTTCTGCCGCCGCTGTATTTGGACATCTTTCACACTCCTAAATAATACATAACTAAGCATCATGAATAGCTAAAAACCATCTTGAAACCTACGACGGCCAACTGTAAGAAACTAGAAAAATTTGGAACAGAAACTGAGAAAACTTTATGGAACCTTTGACGATGTCATTGCGGACCGCTGGGTTCCATGCCTGCTTCTGCATAAGTTATCATACTTGTATATGGGCAACACAGGTTTATGACTTCCACAAATTTTTCTAGAAAAAATGACTCGCAGAACTTCCTCGGTGAATTGTAATTAACAAAATCTTACCAAACTACAATTAAACCTGGACCACAATACCTTAATATGTTGGACAGCACAATAACGTAATGACAGTGGCGACATGATGACTCATAGACACACCAAAAATGCCGAACGCCTTTGTCTCCCAAAAAATCAGAGCAAATATGGAGTAGTTATAAAATCCTGCAGCTATACATATATACTGCTTTCAAATTTAACCTGAAATTCATATAAAAATCATCATTTTTAGTTCATTAAGCTGTCATATTCTTCCCATTCAAAGTACAAATCTATACACAAAAGCTTAGGCCAACAAATAATCTGAATAAGATAGTTCACAAATCTTACTTCATTTTTTGGTCTGGCCAGGCCTGGCTTCCTGGCCCTACCCAAAAATATTTGTGTATTACCTAACCAAGGCTCATCATAAGTAACACAACAAACAAGAATTTTCAAGATGAAAGAAAATATATGCATTTTCCAAGCTGACTCCTTGAATTTTCTTATCCTTCTTCCTTCTCTCAGTGATTGAACATCCAGCGTCTGATGCTCCTTTCCAAAAATCCAAGTGTTGTGCTACTTTTTGCAACATGCAAAAATTCACTTCAGCCTGAGCTAACAAAACACTTAGGTGAACAAGGAGAAACAAAGAGCTGGGAACACAGCACAATATTGGTAATTCAAGTAAGAGAATGGGCAATGTCCAAACAGAAAAGTAGCTCAGGTTTGCCTTTTTCTATAGTTGTATTTGTAAATTGAGGTAGAACCTGGCAACACTGCCCAGATATTGCTATTTTCATGAGTAACTTGTCATACAATGACACTGTGGTATTAAAGGACGAGGGGGACATTTATGGAGAAATGCTTTACAACTCAGAAGAACCCCCAAAACCTGAAAAGATTTCTAATAGTTCTCTGGAATCCTGGTGTGTGGAAGCATGATTTATAAAGAAATGAAACCAAGCGATAGGACTGGGAGTAAGCTCCATCAACCAATTTACTTATGCCAGGATAATTATGCAACTGGATCATCTTGGCATCCAGTGGACATGTTCTTTCCAGCAGCAGCTATATAAACCACTCTATAAAAGACTTGTTCCGATCCTATCATGCTACTCAAGATAACAGTGACAAGAGTCATGAATTTCCCGAGAACACGGAATGTCATTGCTAGGAATAAGAGTTTGGGGAATGGACAGAAATAGCCACTTACACTAAAACACAAGCTTCAAAGTTCGATAAAACTCCAGGATGCAAGCTAAGCTTTATTCAAGCCCCTGGCCCGAAGTGGACAGCCATTAAAGAAAACAAGATGATTTTTCATAGTTTCAATGAAAAATGCTTATTGTCAAATAAAACTTCAAAGGCTTTACATATGGCTTGAAATGTATTAGAGGAACCCATGTCTCATATAGCGTTTTTTACTGGTTCTAAACCCGGGATTACACAATTGAAACAAAAAAAAGAAAAAGAAAAATTCGAGGAGTGGGAAACATGGAGTTCTATAAAACTTTCGATTCTGGCTACCTGTTTCTCAGAAGTCGTGCAATTATATATATCGCCAAAATTTAAAAACGTTGGTAGTTATTCGTGATTCATTATTTTTCACTCAAATTCTCTCTTTGATCAATAAATGATCTGCAAAATTTCAATTTTTCACAAAAAAAGCGTAAAAACACATCACTAAACTAAATAAAACCCACTAAAGAAGAGCTTAAATCCAATATGATTCAATCAAGTAACTAAAAAAAAGGGGGGGGGGACACAAACGCTAACAATAAAGAATTAAGAAACCGAACCAGTGAAGGACCAAGACTTGAACTAAACCAACTAAAAGGATACAAAAACAATGGAAGAATGTTTCCCAACAAAGTACCTGGAAGACAAATCTGTCAAGAATGAATCGAACAAAGGAAAAAAGAGAGCAAAAAGAGGAAGGGCAATGAAATCTTCATAATCTGGATAAGATTCATGCTCCCATTCTATTGATTTCACGTATTCCATGAAACCCTTATCAGATTTTTTTTTATCCTCTTCTTCCTTTCGAGTGATCCCGAGATTAGATTTTTCTTAGCTTTTAGTAAAGATCACATGGCACAAAAACGCCAGTAAGGCAAAGGACTTTTTTTTGGTTTTTATCCTAGTTTATTTCTCGGTGTCCTCCCTCCTATTCGGTTTATTGTCTATAGAGGGTAGGGGTGATTTTTGTCAAAAAGGAATTCACCAAAATATAATTAGAGGCAGCCTCATTTTAGTCCCCAAAACAACCAATTGAGGTTATATATTCATATCCTACAAGTTGGCGATTGGGGGTTTCATTTTGGTCCTTTTATTTTTACTGTACTTTCTAAGATGGACATGGTTTTGTTTTTGTTAGACAAAATTACCCTCACGAGTGTTGGATTTGTCGAGTGTTGGATTTGTTGACTTTAATTCGTGGCATAGTGACTGTTTGGTGGGATATAAGTAGATGGTGATGATTTTTTTTTTGATTTAGTTTATTAAAAAAAATAATCAAACTGAAATTTAAAAAAAAACAACAATTAAAAATCAGTTCAAACTGAAGGTTTAATTCGGTTCAGTTTTTTTAGAATAAATCGTTTCAAACTGGGTTAAACTTTTTTTTTTTTTGTTTGGATTTTGGTTCAGAATTTTTGGTTTCAGGTTTATAATATCAAACCGTAACTAATTAGTTTTTTTAAAATTTTAATTAATTTTTTTTAGGGTGTGATTTTTTTAATAAAAATTTATTATTTCAATTTAATTGAATTTTTAATTTTTTTGCTCGTTTTTGTATAGAAGGTTTTAACAATGGTTTTGTCGGGTAATAAATGCAGTGTGCATGTGATACCGAAGGTAATAGTTTTTTTTTTTTTTTTTTAACTAATCCATATTTATTTTAGATGAGATATGATTTTTTGACGGCCTTTCCAGTGGGCTATAAGTGATAGATACACTAGAAGGAAAAATAAGGTAAAAAAAAAGAGATGGAGGTCCATTTTCTATCCTATATGATAATACCACATTATTTTTAATAAAACATATTATAATATTCTTTTTATACTTGTACTTCTCTTTATCTCTCATTAAAGTAAATCTTTTCTATAATTAACTTCAGAAGAATGTAAGGATTCTTGACAATGAGTTGGCCTAAAACTTTTCATTTAGCGGGTTTATGGCTAAATGAAGCTTGTTAAAGTGCAGGGTGAATAACGTCAGTTCATTCAAGGTGGCAAGAGACATTAATAAAACCTAGCTTAATTAGTATCCAAATATCTCAATTCAATTAAGTTATTTTTATTATATAAGATTTTAAGATATAATTTATATTATTTGTATACTATATTTTTTCAAGTAAAAAACTTTTTTGACTTGAAATTTACAACAAATTCCTTCATGTTATCTTGTAATTAATTTTTTTTTTATCAAATAAATAAAAATAATAAAATTGGAATTTGTGATCGTTTGGTTATCAAGATTCTGATATTTTATCAAATAACCATCTAAATCTAATAGTTTAAACTTTTATTTAAGATTATTAAAATTTAAATTTATATTATTTTTTATTAATTATATTCAATAGTCCAAATTTTTAAATTAAAGTTCGTGTGTTTGTAAGTAAATGTCAGCATCTTTTTAAGCCGTGGACCACAAGATATACCAGAAGGCATCTTAGGGCACAAGTTTTGAAAAGTGTACTTCGCCTTTGCCGAGCATATAAAATCCGGGAGTTGCTAATTTTGTATAGTAGTTGTTAGCACACTTTAAACTGTCATAACCTATGCATTATGCACATAGATTGTTGATATGCCCATCTCTTGAAATCGAGGGGGGGGGGTCGACGACGATATGTAGTCTGCCTCACTTGATTGGTGGCCTTTTGTTTTCAACGAAAAAAAAAACTCATGCATTCCTAGTTTTTTTTTTAATAAAATAAAAGATGCTTTGATTATCTCACTAGAATAAAACTTTAATTATTTTATTAACATGATTTAACAAACAATGATAATAAATAAATTAAACAAAAAAAATAACACCCCCCCCCCCCCCCCCCCCCATAATTAAGTTTACTAAATGAAAGTGCTTGCTAATATTATAGACAAATGTTTCTCTTGGTATTCCTAAAAAAAAATTTATAATCTTACCTAATAATAAAATAAAAATTAAATTAAAACATGGATTACTAAAATAAAAAAAAATAAAAAAACTTAATTCCTAGCAAATCAAATGTTATGAGATAAAATAAAAAAAATAACATAAAAAACCTAATTCATGCCAAAATTATCTTATCAAATTTGTAAACTGATCATGAAATTAAAATAACCCTGTAAAAAATAAATTAAATAAATTTATAAAATTTAATTTCTCGAATCAACACAAGGCAAGATTAAAATAAAATAAAATAAACCAATCGATGAAACATTTCAGTCTACAACCTCAGATCCCCGTAAGTAGTTATGTGGAAAAATAATTCACTAGAACCAATGGCAAACCAAAAGACATGTTAAGAGGACTAGATAAGAAGAAAAATAAATTGAGGAACTTAAGTATAAAAAATCAAAAGGAACCAAAAAAGAAGAGAGAAACTCTGAGCCCGGTTTTGTTTCATTACCTGTCCTTGACGTTTGACTCTCTCTTTCTCAAATTGCTTCGTTGGGTATTAATATTTATTTACTAGTTAGTTGATAATTTAGAGAATGACGGGGAAAGTTTATTTTAATGTGAATATATTAACTCAGATATTGATGTTTTGCTTAAGATCTGGACAAGCGATTTATTATTATAATTAAAATTTAAACATTTAAATACCTGATCTGAAACCGTATCGAAAACAGTATTGAAGAGTGCGATAGCTTAAAAAAATACTCAAAAATAACAAAAAAAAAAAAAAAAAACCTAACACGCTATTATATTAAATGAAAGAAAAAACACTGGAGGGTTAAAAATTATCCTCATGGAAAAATAAAAAAATTGAAGGTGAAGACGAAGGTCAGGAAGGCCCTTTTTTTAGATTAAAAATTTAAATCTATACATCTAAGATTTTAATTCCATCAATCTTTTCCTAAAAGGTGTCGTATCCAAATACATCGTCGAAAATTATGAAAAAATAAAAATTACAAAAAAAAAAAAAAAAATACGGGAAAGTCACATTTTTCGTTATCAAAATCCCAAATGAAACCTAAAATCCATTTATTTGAGATTGATTCATAACAAAAAAAAAAAAAAAAGGAAAAAAAAGGTTAAAAAACTGACTGAGCAATTTAGAATAAAAAAAACAGGAACAAAGAATCAAGCAAGAAGAGAAGCTCAATTCAAGTAAAGAACAGTCGATGCTTTAATTATTAGTATATTTGAGAGTATAGTTGTGATTGTTTTTTTTAAGTGTGTTTTACTTAGATATGTATTAATATAAGTATTATATATTTTTTATTTTTTTAAATTTATTTTTAATATTAGCGCATTAAAATTATCTAAAATCACTAAAAATATATTAATTTTTAAAACAAAATAATTTAATTTTTATAAAAATATTTTAAAACGTAAAACAAAAAGGATTATATCTCCAAGAAATTCAAATTATGAACTGCAATTAGGCACAAACCCCGCTTTCTAATTAATCCAGTCAGATGAATCCCTTAACCCCAATCGCTTCTTAACAAATTCTCTTGACTCCAATTCATTCCTAGTTCATAAACTTGCATCTAGAGGTGAATTGCTGAAGGGGGTGATGCACTTTGAGGATTTTACATGGAGCCAATCCAGAATTATTGAGGGATTCTGGGGTTTCCAAGCATTGAAATAAAGAAAAACTAATCACGCACAAAACAGCATACCAGTGAACTTGTAACTCTGTCCAAATATCTCATGCTGGAGTTTTTCATTTGCTAAACTCTAATAAAAGAAAAACGAAAAAAAAAAACTAAAGGAAAGCTAAAAGGAAATGGTCGTTTTACTGTAGCCCTATTACATAGTTTGTGCATGGATTGCTGCAATGGAAAACACTTGGAGCCTTTAAAATTGGGAATTTATTAGTCTTTTTTACTGGCTGATTAGTCATTAAAAGATTGTTTGAAGGTGTATTGTATTTTTTTTTAATATAATAAAAATATTATTTTATTCCTAGAATCTATAAAATTTATAACTATTGATCACGGGTTTCTTGATTTTTACGAGCTTCTTAATTAGTAAAAAATTATTTTTTGTCTCGAGATAAAAAAATTTGGCCTTTGAGTGTTTATGGTTTTCTCACTATCCCTGTACAATGAAAGCATGTTTTTTATGTTGGTGGTTTTGGTATTTTTTCATGTTTTCTTTTTATTTTTCTATTCAAAAATCTGCTGGCGCGTATTTACAAACAAGCTAGTGATTGGGTGAAGTCCACATCATTTAGGTGGCGCGTGTAACCACTAGCCATGTGAACAAATTTATTCATCGTTCATTTCTCTGAATGCAACAATCATCTTTTCTTTCCCATGGTATGGCGGGTATAGGTGTGTGGTGGTTAGATTATCACTAGTGATTATTTGTTTTTGTTTTTTCCTTTTTTAATCTCTCATAACAGTTAAAGTACATCATTGTTTTTCTTTGTTGTTTGATTTTTAATTTTAGGTTCTTATTCTTTTTATAAAAGTGTTTTTTTTTTCAATCTAGTCCTTCAATTATAATTTCTCATATGTTTTTTTTTTTTCATGTGAGTTCTCATTTTTTTTTCATTCTTATTCCTTTTATTTTTTAGGTTCTTATTCTTTTAATTTCTTTATTTAATTCTTTTTTTTCAATTTAGTCCTTCTATTCTGATTTGTATATATGATGTTTTTTTCGATATGGTTCTTTTACTTTTGATTTCTTATTTTTTCTCATTATCTTTTATTCAAATTTTTTTATTAGTTTTTAATTGTATCCTTTAAATCTAGTTTTTGATTTTTGTTATTTCAATATTAGTAGTAGTAGTAGTAGTGGTAGTTATTGTTTTAATTTTATCCTTACAAATCAAATTATATGATTTTTTTTTTCAATTAGTAATAATATTTATTTTAGTTTTGATCCTTTTCTTTTCATTTTTTTTTATTTGTTGTCCTTTGCTCTTTTGTCAAAGTTTTTATGTTTTTTAATATTATCATTCAAAACAAGTTTATGATTTTTGTTATTTCAACAACATACAATAATGATAGTTATAATGGTTGTAGTTTATATTTACTATTATTAATAATACTACTAATGATGATGATAATGTTAGCAATTGTGGTAATAATAATAGTTTATTTTTGATAGTAAATAGTAGTGTATGATGGGTGATAATTATAACTAATAATATTTGTAATAATGATGATGATGTTGATAGTGGGTGGTGGTGGTGGTGGTAATAGTATTGGCAATGATAGTAATAATTAAAATAGTATCATTAGGACTAGTAGTAATACGTATGAGTAGTGAGGATAAGGAGAATGAAAAGAATGATAATATTTATGATGCTAGTTGTTTATTATGATTGTTGTAGTGGTTATGATATCAATAATCATGATGATTGATGATGATAATATCTAATAATATTGTGATTATTACTAATAATAATAATTATAGTAATTTATATTAGTGGTAATAACAACAACAATCAACAATAGTAATATTACTAATAATAACAATATTAATGCTATTCATAGTCGATAGAATATTAATAGTAATTGTGATTATGATAGTGATAGTAATAGTAATAGCATGTTAATAGATATTATCCAATCTACTGAAGATAAATACTGATACTGAAAGTTAAACATGATTAGGGATTGATATCCCTGACCTGGTCTGTTCATACCTAACCATACCTGAACAAGAGAGATTACTATCAGAATCAACAGGATCATTACTATCTGAGGATAATCGTGAGCTCTGAGTCATATCTACAATAAAGATAATAATTGATATTGAAGATAAACATGATCATGGATTACGATAATTATCAAGAAAGTCTGGATACTGGTAAGATCATGATCAGGAATTGTTATACCTGATCATACCTGATCATATTTGCATAAGAGGTATTTGAATATGAAGATTACGTGATCACATCTACAACAAATATTAGAGAATAAGTTGTATATCTTATCATTAAATTGTATCCTTGATTATAGGATTATTTTGAATTTGAGATGGTATTATATATGACCATCATGTAACAGTAAATAGTATCAAGGAAAACATATTTTTCTGTATCCCTTTAGTCATCCCGTCTATAACTCTTCTCTTCTCTTTCCCATTCTTCTAATTCTACATAGCATAATAGGAGCAGCAATAACAACAATAATAATTTTGTTTATAACAACAACAAACAATAATATGGATGATAATAGTGATAAAATAAAAAAATAATAGTAAAAATTAGTTGTGGTGGTGGTGATATATATAATAATAATAATAATAATAATAATAATAATAAGGGTAACAATGATAATGATAATGATCACAATTAAAAATATACCACTAAATGACGATGATGATATTACTTATTGATAACAGTAGTGATGATGATAGTTGTAATGATAGTGACAATAATAACAATGATAATAATAATGATAGGAAAAGTAGTAGTTATAATAATAATAGTTATAATTCAACATTCAATATTAAATTTGTTGAGAATTGAGTTTCATAGCTTTTCTACGTATGATATTTTTGATATAATATCTCGGTTTACTAGTTTAAAAAGGTTTACGTGGTTTGATGTCCTCTTTTATTTTTTCTTCCTAATTTTTCGTTCAATATTAGTTTTTTTAAAATAAAAAATGGCCATTCATTGTTTCTCTTATATAATTTTATTGAAAACTCACATTAGGCAAAGATCCAGGATAAAAGATTTATCTTTTTGCTTGGGTATTATAGCATTTGCAAAAAAATCTTGGCACTTTTGTTATTTTTTATGTTTTTAAAAATGAGGTTCAACATGTGGCAAAGCAACGGATAAATAAAATAGTCCAAAACTAAATAAAAATCTTATTTCTTCAATACAAAATAAAAAAAAGAAAGAAAGATGATGGCATTCATCTCCCTATCTCACTCATCATGGTTCACAAAAGTGTTTGTTTTTGTTATTTAAAAAATATTTTTTATTTTTTTTAAAATATTCTTTTTTTTAATTCTAGATGGTTTTGATGGTTAAAATAAATTTTAAATATAAAAAAAAATATTATTTTAATATATTTTTAAATAAAAGAATACTTCTTAAAAATATTAATTATAAAAATAATTTCATGTTTCATTGCCTGAAATCTGAACCATTAATTGCTTGTCTAACCCTTTGCTATCCTATTCAATCATAGGTTGTTTCGATAAAAAACCACGTCTGACGATCCGTTCTGGCAGTTTTCCCAAAGATGAATCACATCATGAAACATTTTGAAAAGAAATGTCAAAATTGCTTTAAAATGAAATGGAACGATACATTATTTTTAGGTCGCGGATTGTTGGCTATTTCATAATAAAAGCATGGAGCATATCATGTGATTACAATTGAATTCAGCACTTGTTTTCTCCGACAAAATTTCTAGATTCAACGTAGGAGTTAAATCAAACCACCACCAGGCATGTGGTGCTGGATAGAAATTTCACGGAGGGATTGTTTTTCCTTTTCTTTTTCAGAATTAGCATCCTCAAGGAGAAATACACTCTCAGAATATCAAGTACTGTTATTCTCTGAGAAATTTACTAATCTAATATTCTCATTTCTACCGCAGCTAGCATTATTGATCCTGCTCCTCTTCCCATTAAATCACTATCAGAAACCAACACCACAGGTTAAGAAGTCTTAAACTCGATAGATTTAATGCCCAGCAAGAAAATTTGTGAATTCAAGATGATGATCCCAGGATAGCAAAACCACTGAGCAAGTTATAAACCATTCATTATCTACCCTTGTCTCATAGGAATCTCGGAAGTGTATTTCCAGTGCAAGTAAAGATGATGCAGATAAAGGGATGCATCTCTAAAGCCAATGTCGTCTTGTTATTACAAAAGAAAACTTCCAAAGTTTATATTATCACATGGAGCCCGGAAATCAGAAGGAGTCAAATGTGCAATAATCCCCATAAAGAGAAGCAAACGAGAAAATAACGCAGGGGGCTGCCCACACTTAAATCAGTATAATTACACAGGAGTGAAACAAGAGTGAAAATCCATAGCGTGTATTACATCAGCCACATATTCAGGAAGTTGAAATTGCGAAGTTGACAAAGGGAAGGGAAAAGGGTCAATCAAAACTGTAATAGTGATTCACTCTTCGACTAGCAGGACTGCTGTTGCTTGTGCTTCTTTCCATGTCAATGTACATCATGTGGTCGCTACAGTGCTGATACATTAGCATCGATTCAATGATAATCATCAGGGACGTTTGATTTGCTTTTTTTTTTAAATTCAAATCGAGAGGCTCGATGAACCATCGGCGAAACCAATGCTCAAATCATAGTAGAATAATGACTGTCTCATTCTCCTTAGGTTTGTCAGCCAGTAAGACAAAAAGACATAAAATCTGCTTTTTGCAGAGACTGGTTATGGCAATATAAGGATAGGAGAAGCTAAAAATCAAAGGGACCTTTTGCCAAACCTGAATCCCATCCATCTTGATACAAGTGGCCGAAACAAAGTTGGTTCTCTGCAATTTTACACAAGAAAAGGCTGCTCCTCGTTGCCTATGACACTGACATAGGATTGAAGTTGTGAAAACTTGTAGGCATAGTAACAGGGACTGTTTTCAGCCTATTTATTAAAATTGATTTTCCTTAAAAATTATTTCCCCCTCTGTGTTTGTGGAGTGGGGAACATCTATATTGCCCAGCTTGAGTGCTGCTCTTTATTTATGAAATGGTCAGAGAAACAAGGAAAGGTGGTATTTTTCTCAGGAGAAAGGTCTGATATTGCAAGAGTCCTGCCCACTTCATCAATTTAAGAACTTGGATTTTTGCTCATTTTATCAGACTGATTCCCATTGTTTATCTCCCTGACCCGTCTTCTAGTAATTCAAGGCAGAGAAATAATGATGCTAGGATTGACAGGTGGTGAAAGTTGCTTGGCAATTCAACAATGAAGGTTTGATGTACCTGTGGAGAGGGAATCTCTTCTATTCTATAGCGTGGAAAGCTGCGTTTGGTTGATCATATATGGGTCAGAGAGGAAAAAGATTTAGTTGATTTTCCAAGTGATTTTGGTTATTGAATTGCTATAAACCACTTCTCTAGCCACTTACCTGCAACCTTTCTTCAAAGTTTGGTTGTGTTGTGCTTTTCTTTTCCATTCTACGCCTCCAGATAGCTATACTAATGGAGTTTTTCCAAACCCTAGGATGCAAAGAGGTGTGTAGTGGGACTAGTGGCAGGTGAGTCTGGTGGGACGAAGCTATAATGCCTCCCCCATCAAACGAAAACAACTTCGTTGATGATAATGATGATAGCAAGAATAAACAAGGTGATTGCAGAGAAGGTAATTATGAGAGTGATGGACTCTATCGGCCTCAGATGCCTCTTTCTGGTACAAGTCTATCCAGTACTTCCATGCAGGATCAACGAGGGAAGCATTAACAAAGGTCCTTTTAAGAATACAACTACCAAATATTCATCGAAAGAAAAACTTTAACAGGCAAGTGAAGCGAATAGATGGAGCAAGGACCACAGTAAAAAAGGAAGTATCAGTGCTTGAAGGCAAAACAGTGCTGCTAGTCATGATCATGTGCAAAGTTGAACCCAGGTAAGAAAATCAACTACTTTAAACCATTAGAAATAAGAGATATACTCTGGTTTTCCTCTCTCTCTCTCTCTCTCTCTCTCTATCTCTGTCTGTCTTTTATTTTTCCTTGAAATGTAGCACATTTTTTTGCGCTGATGTTCTGACTGCTGTTATACAAGTAAAGCACGCTCCATGCTTTTGTAACTTTGTTTCGGAATGCCAGAATTCCACTGTGAAGTTGGTCTCTCTCTCCTCCCTCTCCCTTTCTTAGTAAGGTGAACTATCGACTCTCGGAAATGTTATTGGTGTTTACATAGCTGAGGTAGATTTTTGAAATATGCATATGAGTTGCGTGGGTAACATACGTAGAGAAATTCTTCCGGAGGTATTTAAGTTAGTACCTTCATGATTGATAATCGGAAATAGCCGGACAAATGAATGACATGGCTGACAATATGTGCCAAGGCCAACGGAGGATACTAGATTCAATTCCTCCTTTCACAAGCTTTTTTTTGGCAAAGGGGTTAAAGTGGCAATCCTCAGACCTCTGTGAAAAATATCACGAGGGCATCTGTCGCAAACATTGCCACCTAAAGCCAACAACCCAGTAGTCTCTTTGAAAATCCACCCATTATTGTACGAGTGGTCCTCTATCTACGTTGGGTGTAAGATAGAGCGGGTGCACCCTGGAATTCACCACTCTGGTTAGCAGCTATGAATCTAATCAAAAGTCAGTATTTTAAACCAATGGGACTTTAAGGGCATCTAGGAACATAGTTAACCAGCTGTTGAACATAATGGCATCCTAGGACGCAAGTGACAGCACATATAGAAAAATCCTGTGTTTTGAGAACGTGGAGAAATTACAAAGGTCTACCGATTTTAGTTAAACTTTTTTAAAAGAGAAGGATGATCCTATGAAAAAGCTTCGACACAAGGTGTATGAGTTGGTATAGGCTTGCATTCTGGCGATATGTACTATATAATGGCAATGGAATACAGCTCTTTTGAAGCCAAAGGAAAATAGAATGATCTTATTATATTACAGAAGGGTCTTCTATGGTTGAAGGTTGAATCCTTTAAAATAAAATTCAGGTAGGCAGCTGGACCTGCTAGCCCGAGTGCCAAAAACAATTGAGTAGAATTAAAATGCCTGTCAACTCTGTGAGATAATATCGGTGCAAGGACAACAAAAATAAACATACTCATTTTAAGACACAAAAGGCATTATTATTAGGTTTTACGGACAATACAAGTCACCAAGGCAGATTACGTACATTACCACTGGGACAAAACTTAAACTTAGATCTTTGCTTGTCTAGCCCCCCAATTTTTTAAACCCACTCAGTATGGAAGGATCCATCTATATCATTCCTCTCATATGTATGTGCTCCAAAATAATCTCGTTGAGCTTGGACTAAATTAGCAGGCAGCTTGGACCTCCTGTATGTGTCAAATTACGCAAGGCTAGAAGAACATACCAGGGGTGCTGATACCAGAGTTGGATAGCCCCAATGGATACAACTCTTCTCCAGGTCAGATTGTCTCTCATTAATTTCTTTTGCAAATTCTGGATCCACAAGAAGATTAGGCAGGTTTGGGTTTCTATCTTAAGCCCTTCTTGATACGGTCCAAGAAGACAGCACGGATAATGCAAACCACCCTTCCAAATCCTAGTTAACTGCCCCAGTTTCAAAATTCCATCCCCTTTCAGCACTTCTTTTGCACGTATCACAGTTTCATACCCTGGGCATAGCTGCATATTTTGGACGCATATAGTGGCTTGTCTCACATCATGGATCAATTTTTCCTTATCCAAGATCTTGGTCAGCTAGCATGTCTCTGATGCCGGCTTGAATTTGAAGACTTTTGCAGCTTCAACTCTCTTCTTCCTTCAGGCCACTGGCGAATCTTCCATCCAAGGACGACGCTATAGTGGGAGCAGCAACTGACAACTCAGCAGCTTGCTGAACCGTCCACTTACCAGTACCCTTCATGCCAGTTTTATCCAATACCTTGTCGACCAGTATCCGTCTCCCTTGTCATCCTTAAACTCCAAATATATCTGGCAGTGATCTCAATCAAGAAACTCAGCAGCTCCCCCTTGTTCTTTTTTTCTTCATCACCCCCCCCGAGAAAACCTGGCATAGTTCCTCGTTGGGGAGCTTCCCAACTGATTTCAGAACATCATAGGCCTCTTGCAATTCAGCTGCATATCACCATATTTCTATCCCATTGTTTATGAAACCATCTTAACAAAATTGCCAGATCCTCCCTTGCCAATATAAGTGACACAAGGACCACTATCAGGAACTTGAGCAGCCACCTTAAGGAAGGATATCTTCTATGTCGTTTGTAGGCCTCAAAGGAGCCACCTGGCATTAAAGATGGTCCATGCCGAGCACCATCTTCTCCACCTGAAACTCCCATTCCAAGATAAAGCAAACCTAATTCAGCCAAGGCTTTCTCCCTCCTCTCAGTGTTCTCATACCATTCATTACCACCATCTATGATACAATCCCCTTTCTCCATGTAAACTGGACAGTGTTTTGATGGTTTGGTCGACAGGGGCACCGGCCTTAACAAGTATGATTTTCTCACGAGGTTATTGGATTGACTTAACAAAGGATTCAGGATCATGGAAACCATATAAGGGTAGAATCTCCCTCCTGCTTGGCTCGTTCAACTGTCTCATCAACTTTAAGGGAGGTCCGATTATAAAACCAGGAAATAGGAAAATCCTTTCTCAGCAATATTGCGGGCAAGATTTTGACCCATGACTGCAAGGCCAGCTAGGCCAATTCTGGTCAGGGGAGCCATATCATGTTTCCTGCTCAATACATTGGATTCAGTTTCGGCAGAATAGATAACCTTTATATCATACTTTCAAAATTGGTTTGCATAAGAAAAAATATCCAGAAAGATTAGAAGAAAAACATTAAAAAAAATTGATGTTAAAAGGCTAACTGCGTTATGTTTAAAAAGGACTACTACCTACCGTCTCAAAATAATACCTTTAGTAATAACAAAATAATAAAAAACGTTGTGCCTTCAGATATTACTAAAAAGACTCTACGAAGTTTCAGCCAGATAAATGTAAACTTACTTCATGAACTTGCAACCTAAATGAAGCCAAACAGATTTCAACAAGTTTTGACATAACAACACATGCAACGGTCGAAATCTAAGTCTCGCACAACAAACATGGGCATTTAATGTTGAGTGAGTGCATAAAAACATGATTCAACAAGAAGGGATGTTACATCTCGCAAAACTATACAGGGCACTTAAAAAAGAAATAAAGCAGCAACGGCATAAGAAAGAAAACCCAGATGGATATGATCAATTCCGGAGACAATTAAATTACAGAAAGAAAACTTTCAGAAGTGGGAGTAAATATACCTTGAAAAATGACAGGAAGAAACCAGAAAAATGGAGCGCGGCTGTTTGTTTGGAAGCACCCAAACGAAAGAATTGGATCAAATTTGGGTATATTTCTTAATTCTTATAGCTCCTAGCATGGAGGCTTCGGATTCGGTATTTCTTACCTGTGGGGTGGACTGGTTGGTTGGCTTTGATATTCAAATGGATGAAATGTTTCATATAGCATTTAACTTCCTCAGTTTCTTTGTTTTGTACATCTTGGTCTTGCTTCGAGTGTGATAAAGATTTCCATTTTTTATGCTCCACTTGTTAACAAAAATAAAAAAATACATTATTTTATTAAGGTTAATATTCCGGACTTGTTTGTATGTATTTTTAATTAATTTTATAAATTCTAAAAATAATTGTTATACAAGTCTTCAGCTACTATGAGAATTTATTAAACTAAAATTGATATTTCTATCAAATAAATTTAAAATGTGACATGTTAAATTATACCTTTGAAATTAATAAAAAAATAAACAGTTATCATCTATTGAGCAACCATTTGATGTTGCAAGCATTTAATGAAAGAAAATGTATGGTGGTGTTTCAGTAAGTTTCTAAGAAAATCATTTTTTTATTAGTCTAATTTAATTGAATATTAAGCACGAAGAAACTAATGTTTGATCTCATATATCAGTTCATTACAGGTTGATTGGAGGATTGTAAATTCTTGAACATGAAACAATTTCTTTCTTCTTTGGAAAATTAATGGTACATGATCTCATAGAAATTCAAACATAAAGAGTAACACATGATTTATTAACACGTTTGTTTTTGTGTTATGTCCCTTTGAAGCTCAGTGACATACGAGGTTACGATTGCAAACATGTTAGAATCTAGAAATAATGTTACGAAATAGGCAAAGAATGGTAGAAGGATAAGTAATTTTTGAAAAACATAATCACATTCCAACTTTCGAGCACACCACTTTATGCTGTAAAATATAGGTGTTTTTCTTGGTAGATACTTTATACTATAGTTTGTTACGTTAGCAATCATATTATAATATCTTTTCATACCACACAAAATCCACCACCGAGAGCACGTGTGTAACGTCAAGCATATTAGAGGAACAACTGTGTGGTAGTTGAGATGGCAAGTGGCGACAAAAACGATGTTATTTATAACCTTCGACTCTCCACTGATTAAATCTTTGGTATTGCAGTTCAGACAAACGGGTAGGTCAAAATTTATAGATTTTTTTTTATTTAAAATTATTTTTTTTATGTTTTTAGGGATTATTTTAATATTTTGATATTAAAAATTGATTTTTAAAAATAAAAAAATAATATTATTTTGATATATTGCTAAGTGAAAAAAATCTAATAAATTTATTGTTATTTTATTTTTTAATATCCGCTAAAATTTAGTTCGGCTAATCGTTATTTTGTTGTGCGTGTTTGAAAGTGCGATTGTGGTTACTTTTTAAGTGTTTTTTTTTTATTGGCAATGCATATAAATAATATATTTTTAATTTTTAAAAATTATTTTTGAGATCAGAACATCAAAATATTATAAATATTTTTTTAATGCATCTAAATAATATATTTTACAAAATTATTTTTGAGATCTGAAACATCAAAATGATAAAAAAACATAAAAAAAGTAACATAATTTTTTTAAATATTTTTCTAAAAATATAGGTTAAACAACATTCCCAAATACTAAATTCGTGGTTGCAGCACCAGGTTACAGGACCATTAAATTTGATTTTTTTTTTTAAAGAATAGATTAAATTTTTCAAGGTTAACTTCACTCTATCTCAGTATCTTGCGGTGGAGAAAGATCCATCCTCAACATAACCTATATAATCCAAGAGAATGTATTTTGTTTAAAATGTGTTTCTTGAGAGAAAGAGACAGCTGTGAACTTCAGGAGTCTATACTTGGGCTCAAGTTGATTTAGGATTAGGACTCCGAAATTCTTCAAAGCCCAAAACACTTTTGGGTTAAACCTCACCCGTTAAGATTTTACGGCACCGGACTGGGGACGATATTAGCCCGCGCAAAACTAGTCAGGAAGATAACGGTCAATAACAACCACATAGTCCACCCAACACACCAAAATTCGACATCCTTTTAATCGAAAACGGAAGCCGAAGAAGCCCTCCCTGAGCTGCAAAATCTTCAAAAGAATTCTCCAAATTGAAACAAAAGAAAGAAATAATATGTTTCCTTTACGGGGCCTAACCTCCCACTCCACTCCCGCCTCTTCCATCTCAAAACCTCCTATCCCCTCCCTCAACTAAAATGCCACCATTTCAAACGCCATAACCAACAAAATTCTACAATCTCCGACGAGGACCTGGAATCCCGAGGCTTCAACCTCCACCTCGCAAGATTGGCAGTCCTCAATTTGGACCACCTCAACAAGGTCTTCGTAGCGGTTTTGGATTCCCCAGACGGGAATCCCGCAAAAGATCAGGCTGGCGTTGGGAAAAACACAAACTCTCTTTTGTGGGTGGAGTACAAGAAGACCCAGAAGCCCGTTGCATTTGCTTGAGCAACCGGTGATGGTGGTTTTCAATGCGATTATTTGGGTATGTTGTGGTTGTTGACCCATCTTTTCAAGGGATTGGGTTAGGGATAAGCTGTAATGGTAAGGTTGATGGAGGAGCTGTTAGAGAAGGGTATTATTATTATCGCTTTGTATTCGGAGACTCTGGGTTCTCGGGGTTTTACAGGCCTTTGGGGTTTGTGGCAGATCCTGATGGGATCAAAGGGATGGTTTACTCAAGAAAAAAGAATAGCAAGGAGATAATTTTAATTCAATTAACTTTGCTATTGTCGTTCTAGATTGTTTTATTTTTTTGGGGGTTGGTTTTGTTCTGGTGATAGTGATGATGATTCTGTGTTTCAATTTTGAGTTGAAGGTTTTGCTAGTATTACATCTACCTATAGCGGAGTGGCAATATTTACTGATGATTGTTCTGGAAAGAGAAATCTCAAAGCTCAAATTTGGACCAAAATCCTCAGCTTTTATGTAGAACAACCTGTGACTGAACATAAAGGATGTCAGCGCAGAGTTTGTCTATGGATGTGAATTTCATGTAGTCAATAGCACAATTCCAGATTTTCCACTGCCTTTTGCTATTAATCACAAAATTTGAACTGAAGGCGAAGGGAAGGAACAGATTCAATCCTGGGTTTGAAATAAACGCTGGTTCGTTCATAAACACTGCTGGACAAGGTAAACCAAAAATCCAGAAAAACGAGGCAATTCCCAGGTGAGTTATGCTTAGCTCAGGTTTATGTTAGCTTAGCTTGTCTTTGAGATTGCAATCTGTTTGACTTTGATTCTTGATCGACAAAACCTGATCCTTTTTCTTTAAGGGGTTGAGGGCATTTCTTATATGATACATGAAATTGTAACCCTATATCTTAACAGAAAAGCATAAGGTAATTAGGCCAGATGACCGTATTATTTATAATGGAAAGTGTTTTGACATGGTTTGAGCATTAGACAAGCCATTAAAGTAGGGAGTTTACAAAAAAATAAATATAAATAATCAGATCACGAAAGTCCTGATCCATGCCAACAGCACAGCTATGCCCTTCCCTTTTCAAGAACATGGCTGGGCAGACAATGCAATATACCAAACAAATTCGCAGTAAACAAGATGTGAAAACAACAGTTGAAGAGGGAATCAACTAAATTTATCCCTTTATTATTTAAAAACGAGGAATTACAGAAATCTTTGTTAAATACATGTGCCGCCAAGGCAAGAACACAACTGCCCCTTGTCGCTGCCCTTTTCCCATTCCCCCTATGCCGCTCATGCCTACAACAGTCACAAAGCAGCAGCTTCAGCAAGAAACAAGTCCATTCACATTGTATCCCGCAACGCTTCGTTAGAAAGCAGAAACACCTAAACAATAGAAGGAAAATTTAAGCCATTACTTTTCATCAATATGTTTAAAATTATGGCGGTTAGGATAAAATGTACGTAAGAAGGTGATCTCGGATAATAATAAAAAAACAGAGAGGGAGTGAGAAAGAAAAGGAAGGGGGCTTATATAGTGTGTCACTTATAGAATAAATGAAATTAACATTTTTGAAAATGATGGCAACCCAAAATCCTCAAAATCAAGAGTTAAATAACTAATTAAAACTGAAATATTATTAATAACAAACCCCAAAAATCAGGATCTCACACTCCCAGTCTTCTCTTCTGCTTAGGCAGCCAAATTTTATATTATTTGGAGGTTGTGTAACCGAAGGACGATAAATCCTTCAGGATGCTAAATACTGCTAATTCTATGGCTTTTAAACTAAATTAAAGTGCAGTGCTATGCTATATGCAGTCTGGGTTTATTTATTTATCTTGCATGATGTGATTGGAACAAAATAAAGTAATAAAATCCATGAAATTAGAAGTCTAAAACCCAGAAGGATATTGAGAAAAGGAAATGCCATAATGGATGAACAGAGAGGTGGGGGTGGTAGTAATAGTACCATTGGATGGTGGAGAGACGAATCAATGAGGACATGCTTGACGTTGTAAATGAAAACAGACAGAGCAAAGAATGGAACGCAAGAAAAGCGAAAAAACCCAAACCATATCACCAAGGAAATCCCTGCCACCACCAAATTCCATTATGCTACTGCAA
Organism: Populus alba x Populus x berolinensis; assembly: GCA_029228515.1. Taxonomy (NCBI): domain Eukaryota; kingdom Viridiplantae; phylum Streptophyta; class Magnoliopsida; order Malpighiales; family Salicaceae; genus Populus; species Populus alba x Populus x berolinensis. Next base: position 7,062 of record JAQIZT010000098.1, on the reverse strand, counting down.
ACTCATTCCCATCGGCAGCACCATCTTCTACTCTGGTCTACAGTAGTTTTCGCCCTACTTGGGAAAGAACCAGAGAAAAAAATGAGGGAAATGGTTGAATGAATTTCGTAAAAGAACCTGAGATCTGTATCCAATTTATAAAACGGAGACGCTTTTTTTTTTTTTATGGGAATTGCGAAAGTTTTAGACACATGATGATGATGATGCTGTGACTCAATCCAGATTTTTGAAGCGAAGAAGGGCCCGTTGCAGTCTGGTGTGGTAGTGGCAGTGTTGGCCCTTTTTGATTGAATTATCTAAGGGTTCTCATATTGATCCATTTGGGCCTTGTTTCTCTTATTTTTGGAGTTTGGAGCTGAGAGTTTTTCTTTTATTCCTTTTTTTGGTTCCTTGACGATGAAGTTTTTTTTTTTTTTTTTTAAGTATCATTTTTTTCTTTCTAGAATCAACCTGGAATCATGGTCGTTTCTCCCCCCCTAATTTTTTTTTCTTCATTTTTTCTCAAGTTTGTGAGTAGTAGGTTCCGTAGTAATTAATAAATATGATATGTTTCCATTTTCTCTCATGGGGTAAATAAAAAAAAATTAATAATTTAAATACTTAATTGAAAAAAAACACTCAATATAAAAAATAAACTAGAGTTAAGTAATTAAGAAAACAATGGAGACATAGAAACTCAAATAATAAAAAATAAATTGAAAAGCACTAAAGTTTGTAAAATTTTATTACTTCCCATTTCATTTTTTATGGCTTTGAATATTTTAAATTTTTTGTTTGGAAATATATTAAAAATATATTTTTTAATTTTTATTTAAACTTAATTTTTATATTAAATACTATAAAAAATCTAAAAAACTTAAAAATTTAAATTTTAAATTCAAAATTATTATAATTCAAAAATATATATTTGTATCCATATTAATATGATACCCGATAAAACCAATAAAAGGTGCAAGGTACCGGAGGGAATATACCGCAAGCACCTGTTTGTCGGTGGTGCCATGGTATCTTATTATCAGGCGATAAAATCTTTGAACACATTTTCTAGGAAACTCTCGGAGGATGGAACAATTTGTAGCCTCATCCCACAGTAATAATGTCTCTGTCCTCTGTGCACGCCATTATTTCATAGGGCTTAATTACCACCTCCATCAATCTTCTTGACCTAATTTATGGTATTGATGCAGGCTCTAAGCTTTTACTTTTTTAATTGTGGTATGGATTAGTTTCTTAAAGTATTCTTTTTATTTAAAAATATATTAAACTTATATTTTTTTTATTTTTGATATAAACATGTTAAAACATTTAGGAACATTTCAAAATATTAATTTAAAATAAAAAAATAAAAGTTTTTATAATCCAACATTTGCTAGACGCACAAATAAACACTATATCTATCCTTCTTCTCTCTCTCTCTCTCTCTCTATAAGGGTATTTGGAGTATTTGAAGCTGTTGCATAACTAAAGATGAACCCTGGTTTAATTTCTGCTTGGTGATTAATTTTTGATTTAGAATATAAAGATGGCTTGATTCCTTCTGGTTTTTCAACGATCCCTTAAAACTCAAGAAATAATCTCATTCTTGTTTAAAGCCATTAGAAATCAATGATACTCATCGGAGAATTGCTCAAATCACAAACAACTGGTGCATCTGTACAACGTTTTATACGTACAAAAGCAGAAACCGCAAGCTCACAGCATATGAAATGAAGCTATTGTTAGTGTATGTTTGGTTCATTGGATGTAACACTGGCACCATTTCTCTTCTTGCCAGTTGCCCCTCCTCCCCTCCACTCTGTGCCACAACTACGTTGCCAAGTCATTCTTTTCAAAAACCGAGTATAACTGCACTAAACAAACCTTATTCTCGGTGAAAATAACTCCATGTTGGACGGAGTGCCTCTTCTCTTTTAAACCCAACTTTGCAAACAGGCACTGATCATGTGAAGAAAAACGGATAATCCATACCACAGCTAGATATACCATGCCCAAGATTGATAGGATGTCTATCGCAGGTAAGGGAACATATGATCCTCCTTATTCAGACACAAGCAAGTACAGCTAGCTAACTAGCTTCTCATCACTTTGGCACAACCCCTTGACCGCATCATCAGAAAAGAAAGAGGAAAGGAAGAGGAAAAACATAGTCCTCAGTGATGGTCTCTAAATTGCGATGTTCCCTAGGGAGGAAATAGATAATAGAAAGCAGTGACCCCAAGTGGGCATCCGGCAAATGGCAACGTAATGCTTTGACTTTTCGCTGGCATGATTTCATTGCTCATTTATGGAGCCTTACTCTCTATTCCAAGCCAGTCTCACTTCTCAATATTCTGCTACAATTATACTCGACAGGTAGCAAAACCTTTCCATCGCCTCCATTTATCTTCACAAGTTCTTCCTGTCTTGAGCAAGAAAATAGCAACAGAAGCTTACTTGCTTTTTGATAGTGCTATTTCTTCAACTCTCATTTGCAAAAATCCAGGCCTATTTCAGCCCACCACCAGCACAGAATTTCTACCATAGGAAACATTTTCATACATTCCGATTGGATCATCACCTGTGAGGTTGTATTTCTAATCTCTCATAAGAAGAAAAAAGTAAAATTTTGACTTATTACTATGGAAGATTGCAAGTTAATGTCTTTGTTTCTGTTTTTGTAGGAGGAGCCAAGCATATAACAATGATGGATCGTGCTCCTGCGTTAGAAAGCGAAGAGTGTTTGATTAGAAGGTCCCATGGTTGATCATACAGGCTTATATCTACACAACGAGATATAAGGGGACTTGATCCTTACACCACATTTTTCTTTCCCTCTGTTTTTATCTCTCTTGTGTTGACCAGTGATATCTGGGTAGTAATCAGTTTTACATTTTCATTTAATGGCAGAAAAGAACTCACCAGTTTTGAATTGATCAGATAATCATAACAGATTTTCCACCTGTAATATTGTCGTCCACTGCTCCACTATAAAATAGCCTTTAGTATATTGACTGTGCATTTGGGCCACTATTGTTGTTCGCCATTTATTTGGCAACACCATTAAAAAACATATGGATTGATGATTAAAATCACTGATCTAATTTATACATCTTTTTCCCGTATCTGGTTTTAACCTTTCCGTTGATTTACGAGGATTCAGGTCCAGTTTGTAAGTTTGAAGATTTTTAATATTTCTTGCAAGAATATGGATGCATGAAACTTGGGAGCAAAGATGCGATAAGGAAAGTGCTAGAAAAAATTTAGTATTCAAAACAGCAAATTAAGGATAACGGAAAATAGAATACAAAAACACGGGGTTTATATGATTCGGTTAAAATTTCATTGATTTTGCTGAGATTCGTATTTGTGTTAGCTTATGATGATGCTTTACGGACTCTGGAATTTTTCTCCCCCATTAGCCAACAAGCTCTCCATCAACTTTAAGCACAATTGGACTTGCAACTCATTGCAAATTGAGATTTGGATAGTTTTCAAACCCACTATGAAATCGTGGAAAAACAAAGGTAGCCACTGAATTAGTTCAGAAACAAAATACATGAACTAGTATGTTCATTTAAAACCTTTGGAAGAAGAATTTCTGATCAAGATGGGAGAAAGAACTTCTTTTAGGCGATCTGCTATTATCCTTTTTTTCAGCCTTGCACAAGGATTGAAAAAAAATCCAGCACAACGGAGATTTTGTCAAAAATATGCGGGTTGATTTTGTTTTCAATGTCAACCATGATATCCATCATGGCACTAACATTACCTCATATATTCGTCAGGATTAGCGTCAGGGCACGTTTCATTTAATTGTCCTTTATCTATAGGAACAGAACCTTATTGCCAAAAAAAGAAGAAAGATAGGATGCGAGGAATAGACGGACTTGCTGATGTATATGCCATTATTTACAGGAAAGGAACCATCGCAAACAAACACCTGAAGCAAAGGCTCCACTATTCGTGGAAAAAACTAAGTAAACTCTACTCGGGCAAAACCAAGTTAGGCAGGGCAACGATGTCCTCACAAAAAGCTAAGAATAGCACTTGAACTGTTTGAGGGCGTTTTAGTGGATAGCCTTTTCAAACGTTTCTGCTTCTTGTTAGTAGTAGTTGTTATTCGTGAGATTAGTCACTCCCACCAGCACCTCCACCACCATTTGTCTTATTGCCCCTGCTATCGTGTGCACACTTGACCCCCCACCCCCCCCCCCCCCCCACCCCCCACCCCTAGCTATGGGACCTCCCTTTTGGATCGGCGTGAACGGCAAACTGTTCTGACAAGGTCCACCAACTGGCAGGAATTTCTTGTTTCTTCATAATTTTTTAAGTACACCTGAGAAAAGTATCGCTTACTGTTACAGTGAATGAAACAAAAATGTTGTACAAATTAAAAAAAAAATACAAAGAAAAAAAAAAAACCGTTCAGAAATCATTATTTGTTTCTCATTTATTTTTCTTTCCTTGATTTTCCATTCTTAGGTTTTGTCGAGTTCATGTGCGATTAATGATTATGGTTGACTCCGATTAAACTTTGATGGGTTCGTAAGTTAATGATAAAAGTCGTTCAGGTTTCTTAGGTCTTTTATATGTACCTAATGGACCCTTTGGATATATCATTTTCAAGTAGTAATTTTGTTTGCTGGTTGCACTAATGCATACGCGGCATGAAGATTGATTGCAAGTAATTTAAAGGACTTGATTGTTTTATGGACTGCGCAGGATGATATTGAAGCCAAGGGAGGGGAATGGTTAGAAAGCTGTTATTGCAGATGGAAGCTAAAGTTAACATCGATAATCATCTCAAACAGACGGAACATAAAGTAGCTATTATAATGGAAAAAAGATCTCTTGTTTTCACTGAAGCAAGTCATACAAGAAACTTGTTGACAGATTGGTCTGAGGATTCAGCTCTGACATGGGCTGTGTTGAAGGGGAACCTCTTCAAGATCTCTTAAAGCTGTGGCAGTGTTAAGGGCTTGCCAATTTGCAGGGTCAGTCAAGCATTTGGCGAATATCAGGAAGCTTCTTTTTTGAGCCGTGCATTCTCTTGAAGAACCCGGTCTTGACTCTCAGACACGTGATTCCGCTTGTCTATCAGATTGTGGTTCTCAGTTTCGCAGCCTGAACTACCTGAGTCCATAGCTCATCTAGGTTGCTTTCGTTTCCTCATCCTTGACCTGCGAGCGGACTCTCTATTGGAAATCATTCTCCGCTGCTTCCTCTCGTCGATGATGCTGAGTTGGTGCTCCTCAGATTCATCTGAAGTTGAGTTGTTGCTGAGGACTCGAAGGACTGTGGAGTGAATTCACGAAACGGTTGAGGGAACGATGAGCTCTGCAAGTTGTTCAAGAGTCTGTTGAAATGGAAGGCTGGTATGCTGCTTTGTTGCATCTTGCCGAACTTAGGCGGGAATGGAATCAGGCTTTGATCACGGTGCTATATAGTGAATTCCTGTGAACTCGCCTGGAAGCATGGCTAGAATTCTTGAGAAGATACTTCAAGGGTTTGTAATCGGTGATTGTGGTAATGAAGAACATCATGAGGACTTGGAGGGGTTGTATCGTTGAGAAAAGGCTAATGAGGTGGGCCAGTTTCAGCAACATGTATTAACAGTATCAGTAGCTCACTGAGCAGATTTAAAAACAATTATTTTGAATGGTAACATAATTCTTGTTATCTCATGTCTGCATATTTAAGGATAGAAATGCACACATCCACTTAAAGGCAATTGGATGCTGTCTTCAGACCCAGGTATATGAGATGTTGACACATGCTATTATATGCATGTGTGCTTGCTGTTTATGTATGTGGAGTATGCAGTCTGGTAATGCAATCATAGAAATTTGATCATTTGGATACTCATTTGGCGAGAATATGTTGCTTGCTACAGGAAAGTTGATGATGCGGGGAATGTTATTATTTAAATGTGGAAATGCTTTTGGACTAATATAATAAGAAGGAAGGAGAGGAAATGACGTCTTAAGTCAAAATCTCAAAGAAGGTTTTCTTCAGAAGACAGCTCAATTTCAGTTTCCCCACTCGAAACTTAAAACTCCACCCGCCAATAATAATAGCTTATGCTCTATGAACGCAAGGAAGTTCAGTTTAAAAGGTAAGTAAGTGAAACAATACTACTGAGTTTGTAATGACAATTTTGTTTTTTTGTTTTTTAAAAATTAATTATATTTAGATGACTAGTTAAGCACTTGCAATTTGGGATTAGAGGGTCCGTCAGTGGGGGATTATCGATTAGTTAACATCAAGTACCTTAATCCCATCCTTTTCATTTTTCTTTCTAAAGCATTTTATGGAAACCTGAGGCCTCCGTGCATAGAAATACCCTGCCCAGGTTCCTCTTGATCTTGTATAATTCTGTCAAGGCAAAAACACAAGTCGTGGAAGCCACAGCCTTGGTGATATTGTTTGGTCAATGTCAAAATTGTACTATAGCAATGTCAACTGAACAGTTTGCCTACATGATATGGAAGAGGAAGTCAATGGAGTTTCATTATTTTTTGTTTCTTCTTCTTCTTCTTCTTCAAGGTCTTAAACCATGTGTTTTATTAGGACCTTATTACTTGCGGGGAGACTATGCTTTTATCAGTAACTAGACATATCAGTCCAACTGTAGAGCAAGTTCCCTTGCATCATTGTGATCGGTTGGGGAATATGTGCCTCTTCAAGAATATAATTTTCTGGCTTTCTTTCTTGAAGCCTCAGCAATAGGGCATGCACATCCATTAGAGCTCTGTTTTTTTTCGTTTTTCTTATTTATCATATGCCCGGCTTCTCATCTACATCTCCTTCTGGCCCACCCGTTTGGGACTTTAATATCAAGAAGATTAATATCATTAAAAGAAGATTAGATCAAAAAAGTTCTTAATACAAATCTTAGAGGTAGCAACTTGCAAACGCAAGTGTGGTGTATGCTGTTTGTTTACAGAGCTTGAAATATTCCATAAAATCCCTATCTCTTTAGTTTCTGCAATAAACTATGCTCGGTTTAGATGATCCCACTACGAACTTCAACTCCAACTTCCTTTCAGCTCTTAAATTCTTTTCTAGATCAGAATAAAAGTT
>JAQIZT010000097.1:25000-32500 GCA_029228515.1 Populus alba x Populus x berolinensis | reverse complement strand
TGGACGCTGGGCTGTCCAGGCCAGGCAGGAAAATTCGTCAAGGGGATGCGCTGACGAAGCAGGGGCTGTTCAGACACAGCGGGCAGTGCTGGAATCGGCAGCGCCGACGAAATCGGCGAAGTCGGCAGAATCGGCAGCCGGTGCTGGCGATGAGTCCGGACTGTTTATAGTCCTAGGCGTGACGAAAACGACTGGGGGCCTAGGCACACGCTGGGGCAGGGGCAGCGATGCCAACAGTGGGAAAAATCGGCAGCGCAGATTTTTTGACGAACATGGGCTGTCCAGGCCAGGCAGGAAAAATCGTCAAGGGGATGCGCTGACGAAGCAGGGGCTGTTCAGACACAGCGGGCAGTGCTGGAATCGGCAGCGCCGACGAAATCGGCGAAGTCGGCAGAATCGGCAGCCGGTGCTGGCGATGAGTCTGGACTGTTTATAGTCCTAGGCGTGACGAAAAAGACTGGGGGCCTAGGCACGCGCTGGGGCAGCGGCAGCGATGCCCACAGCGGGAAAAATCGGCAGCGCAGATTTTTTGACGAACATGGGCTGGACGCTGGGCTGTCCAGGCCAGGCAGGAAAATTCGTCAAGGGGATGCGCTGACGAAGCAGGGGCTGTTCAGACACAGCGGGCAGTGCTGGAATCGGCAGCGCCGACGAAATCGGCGAAGTCGGCAGAATCGGCAGCCGGTGCTGGCGATGAGTCCGGACTGTTTATAGTCCTAGGCGTGACGAAAAAGACTGGGGGCCTAGGCACGCGCTGGGGCAGCGGCAGCGATGCCCACAGCGGGAAAAATCGGCAGCGCAGATTTTTTGACGAACATGGGCTGGACGCTGGGCTGTCCAGGCCAGGCAGGAAAATTCGTCAAGGGGATGCGCTGACGAAGCAGGGGCTGTTCAGACACAGCGGGCAGTGCTGGAATCGGCAGCGCCAACGAAATCGGCAAAGTCGGCAGAATCGGCAGCCGGTGCTGGCGATGAGTCTGGACTGTTTATAGTCCTAGGCGTGACGAAAAAGACTGGGGGCCTAGGCACGCGCTGGGGCAGCGGCAGCGATGCCCACAGCGGGAAAAATCGGCAGCGCAGATTTTTTGACGAACATGGGCTGGACGCTGGGCTGTCCAGGCCAGGCAGGAAAATTCGTCAAGGGGATGCGCTGACGAAGCAGGGGCTGTTCAGACACAGCGGGCAGTGCTGGAATCGGCAGCGCCGACGAAATCGGCGAAGTCGGCAGAATCGGCAGCCGGTGCTGGCGATGAGTCCGGACTGTTTATAGTCCTAGGCGTGACGAAAACGACTGGGGGCCTAGGCACACGCTGGGGCAGTGGCAGCGATGCCAACAGTGGGAAAAATCGGCAGCGCAGATTTTTTGACGAACATGGGCTGTCCAGGCCAGGCAGGAAAAATCGTCAAGGGGATGCGCTGACGAAGCAGGGGCTGTTCAGACACAGCGGGCAGTGCTGGAATCGGCAGCGCCGACGAAATCGGCGAAGTCGGCAGAATCGGCAGCCGGTGCTGGCGATGAGTCTGGACTGTTTATAGTCCTAGGCGTGACGAAAAAGACTGGGGGCCTAGGCACGCGCTGGGGCAGCGGCAGCGATGCCCACAGCGGGAAAAATCGGCAGCGCAGATTTTTTGACGAACATGGGCTGGACGCTGGGCTGTCCAGGCCAGGCAGGAAAATTCGTCAAGGGGATGCGCTGACGAAGCAGGGGCTGTTCAGACACAGCGGGCAGTGCTGGAATCGGCAGCGCCGACGAAATCGGCGAAGTCGGCAGAATCGGCAGCCGGTGCTGGCGATGAGTCCGGACTGTTTATAGTCCTAGGCGTGACGAAAAAGACTGGGGGCCTAGGCACGCGCTGGGGCAGCGGCAGCGATGCCCACAGCGGGAAAAATCGGCAGCGCAGATTTTTTGACGAACATGGGCTGGACGCTGGGCTGTCCAGGCCAGGCAGGAAAATTCGTCAAGGGGATGCGCTGACGAAGCAGGGGCTGTTCAGACACAGCGGGCAGTGCTGGAATCGGCAGCGCCAACGAAATCGGCAAAGTCGGCAGAATCGGCAGCCGGTGCTGGCGATGAGTCTGGACTGTTTATAGTCCTAGGCGTGACGAAAAAGACTGGGGGCCTAGGCACGCGCTGGGGCAGCGGCAGCGATGCCCACAGCGGGAAAAATCGGCAGCGCAGATTTTTTGACGAACATGGGCTGGACGCTGGGCTGTCCAGGCCAGGCAGGAAAATTCGTCAAGGGGATGCGCTGACGAAGCAGGGGCTGTTCAGACACAGCGGGCAGTGCTGGAATCGGCAGCGCCGACGAAATCGGCGAAGTCGGCAGAATCGGCAGCCGGTGCTGGCGATGAGTCCGGACTGTTTATAGTCCTAGGCGTGACGAAAACGACTGGGGGCCTAGGCACACGCTGGGGCAGGGGCAGCGATGCCAACAGTGGGAAAAATCGGCAGCGCAGATTTTTTGACGAACATGGGCTGTCCAGGCCAGGCAGGAAAAATCGTCAAGGGGATGCGCTGACGAAGCAGGGGCTGTTCAGACACAGCGGGCAGTGCTGGAATCGGCAGCGCCGACGAAATCGGCGAAGTCGGCAGAATCGGCAGCCGGTGCTGGCGATGAGTCTGGACTGTTTATAGTCCTAGGCGTGACGAAAAAGACTGGGGGCCTAGGCACGCGCTGGGGCAGCGGCAGCGATGCCCACAGCGGGAAAAATCGGCAGCGCAGATTTTTTGACGAACATGGGCTGGACGCTGGGCTGTCCAGGCCAGGCAGGAAAATTCGTCAAGGGGATGCGCTGACGAAGCAGGGGCTGTTCAGACACAGCGGGCAGTGCTGGAATCGGCAGCGCCGACGAAATCGGCGAAGTCGGCAGAATCGGCAGCCGGTGCTGGCGATGAGTCCGGACTGTTTATAGTCCTAGGCGTGACGAAAAAGACTGGGGGCCTAGGCACGCGCTGGGGCAGCGGCAGCGATGCCCACAGCGGGAAAAATCGGCAGCGCAGATTTTTTGACGAACATGGGCTGGACGCTGGGCTGTCCAGGCCAGGCAGGAAAATTCGTCAAGGGGATGCGCTGACGAAGCAGGGGCTGTTCAGACACAGCGGGCAGTGCTGGAATCGGCAGCGCCGACGAAATCGGCAAAGTCGGCAGAATCGGCAGCCGGTGCTGGCGATGAGTCTGGACTGTTTATAGTCCTAGGCGTGACGAAAAAGACTGGGGGCCTAGGCACGCGCTGGGGCAGCGGCAGCGATGCCCACAGCGGGAAAAATCGGCAGCGCAGATTTTTTGACGAACATGGGCTGGACGCTGGGCTGTCCAGGCCAGGCAGGAAAATTCGTCAAGGGGATGCGCTGACGAAGCAGGGGCTGTTCAGACACAGCGGGCAGTGCTGGAATCGGCAGCGCCGACGAAATCGGCGAAGTCGGCAGAATCGGCAGCCGGTGCTGGCGATGAGTCCGGACTGTTTATAGTCCTAGGCGTGACGAAAACGACTGGGGGCCTAGGCACACGCTGGGGCAGGGGCAGCGGCAGCGATGCCAACAGTGGGAAAAATCGGCAGCGCGGATTTGTGCAGCTGGAGGCCCGTCGGGGAAAATCGGCAGCGCAGATTTGGTGACGAACACGGGCTGGACGCTGGGCTGTCCAGGCCAGGCAGGAAAATTCGTCGAGGGGACGCGCTGACGAAACAGGGGCTGTTCAGACACAGCAGGCAGTGTTGGAATCGGCAGCGCGGACGAACGAGGGGCTGTTCAGACAAATCGGCAACGTCGGAAAAATCGGCAGCGCGGATTTGTGCAGCTGGAGGCCCTATCAGCTGGCTGCCCGCAACGAGTCATTCAATTCTCTGCCCTATCAACATAACTCCCGATGTGTTGTTCGCTATCTTGGAAGAAGAGATCTCTTCCTCCCCGCGTCGGCCGGGTGCGATTACCCGGCGGCGTCGTTCAAATCACTGCCCTATCGGCTACAACTGCTGATGGGGGGGATTAGAGGCCTGCCATGGTGGTGAGGGGAGGCCAAGACCGTGAAAGCAAGAGTTTTCCCGGGGCTCCTCCGCTGGCCGCGCATGCGCGCTGCCGGTTTTCCCGCATCCCGCCAAGAAAACGTCGTGCTTTCCACGTGAAACCAATCCAGTAAAATCAGCCATATTTTTGTGAGGCTGCCAGCCGAATTTGGGGTCATTCCGGGCCGGTTCCTATTTTTGCGTATTTCCTTGATTTTCAATGGTAGGAAAATAAAAAAAAATACTTCCCGACCTCGAAAAAATCTGGGAAAATTTATAAAGGTGGATTGGATTTTTGCCAACCTATGTGCAAAATTTCAGCTCAAAATACCAAGAAATGAATTTTTTAGAGGGGGGGTGACAGCTGGGACCTAGTAGTGTCTACCCCTGCCAGAGCTGCAATAACACTTATAGCTCTTTAGGGGGGTGGCCATGGGGCGCGCTGGCTGGCGCCCATAGGCCTGCCGCGGGGGCTGCTGCTACGCTCGGACTAACGTGGGGGGCCTCACGGCCCGAAGTAACGCCGCCATCGATGACCCGTTTTCCGGCCGGCGACGACCCGATTCCGACCACCGCCCTATAAAAATCACACGCGCGCGCGCGCGCGCGCGCCCGCCCGCGCCCGCGCTGGGCGCTGGGCGCTGGGGCGCTGGGGCCTGGGGCGCTGGGGCCTGGGGGCCTGGGGCCTGAGGGCCTGGGGCCCTTGGGGGCCCTTGGGCTCTTGGGCGATTGGGCGCGCGCGCGCGCGGCAGTGGTTCCCCTGCCGCGCTGCGCAACGGGGGCTGACGCGGGGACAGCCCCTGCTGCCTTGCTATCTTACCCGCGGGGGGGCTGCCTTCGGGCCCTGGCCCCCTGCGCTCTTGCCTGCCCCCCGCGCGGGTGAGGCTAGGCACACGCTGGGGCAGCGGCAGCGATAACAACAGTGGGAAAAATCGGCAGCGCGGTAAATGCCGCTGGAGGCCCGTCGCGGAAAATCGGCAGCGCAGATTTGTTGACGAACACGGGCTGGACGCTGGGCTGGCCAGGCCTGGCAGGAAAATTCGTCTAGGGGGTAGGCTCACGGCAACGGGGGCTGACGCGGGGACAGCCCCTGCTGGCTTGCTATCTTGCCCGCGGGGGGGCTGCCGTCGGGCCCGGGGCAGCGGCAGCGATGCCAGCGGTGGGAAATATCGGCAGCGCGGACAGCCCCTGCTGGCTTGCTATCTTGCCCGCGGGGGGGCTGCCTTCGGGCCCGGGGCAGCGGCAGCGATGCCAGCGGTGGGAAATATCGGCAGCGCGGACAGCCCCTGCTGGCTTGCTATCTTGCCCGCGGGGGGGCTGCCTTCGGGCCCGGGGCAGCGGCAGCGATGCCAGCGGTGGGAAATATCGGCAGCGCGGACAGCCCCTGCTGGCTTGCTATCTTGCCCGCGGGGGGGCTGCCTTCGGGCCCGTGGCAGCGGCAGCGATGCCAGCGGTGGGAAATATCGGCAGCGCGGACAGCCCCTGCTGGCTTGCTATCTTGCCCGCGGGGGGGCTGCCTTCGGGCCCGTGGCAGCGGCAGCGATGCCAGCGGTGGGAAATATCGGCAGCGCGGACAGCCCCTGCTGGCTTGCTATCTTGCCCGCGGGGGGGCTGCCTTCGGGCCCGGGGCAGCGGCAGCGATGCCAGCGGTGGGAAATATCGGCAGCGCGGACAGCCCCTGCTGGCTTGCTATCTTGCCCGCGGGGGGGCTGCCTTCGGGCCCGTGGCAGCGGCAGCGATGCCAGCGGTGGGAAATATCGGCAGCGCGGACAGCCCCTGCTGGCTTGCTATCTTGCCCGCGGGGGGGCTGCCTTCGGGCCCGGGGCAGCGGCAGCGATGCCAGCGGTGGGAAATATCGGCAGCGCGGACAGCCCCTGCTGGCTTGCTATCTTGCCCGCGGGGGGGCTGCCTTCGGGCCCGTGGCAGCGGCAGCGATGCCAGCGGTGGGAAATATCGGCAGCGCGGACAGCCCCTGCTGGCTTGCTATCTTGCCCGCGGGGGGGCTGCCTTCGGGCCCGGGGCAGCGGCAGCGATGCCAGCGGTGGGAAATATCGGCAGCGCGGACAGCCCCTGCTGGCTTGCTATCTTGCCCGCGGGGGGGCTGCCTTCGGGCCCGTGGCAGCGGCAGCGATGCCAGCGGTGGGAAATATCGGCAGCGCGGACAGCCCCTGCTGGCTTGCTATCTTGCCCGCGGGGGGGCTGCCTTCGGGCCCGTGGCAGCGGCAGCGATGCCAGCGGTGGGAAATATCGGCAGCGCGGACAGCCCCTGCTGGCTTGCTATCTTGCCCGCGGGGGGGCTGCCTTCGGGCCCGTGGCAGCGGCAGCGATGCCAGCGGTGGGAAATATCGGCAGCGCGGACAGCCCCTGCTGGCTTGCTATCTTGCCCGCGGGGGGGCTGCCTTCGGGCCCGGGGCAGCGGCAGCGATGCCAGCGGTGGGAAATATCGGCAGCGCGGACAGCCCCTGCTGGCTTGCTATCTTGCCCGCGGGGGGGCTGCCTTCGGGCCCGTGGCAGCGGCAGCGATGCCAGCGGTGGGAAATATCGGCAGCGCGGACAGCCCCTGCTGGCTTGCTATCTTGCCCGCGGGGGGGCTGCCTTCGGGCCCGGGGCAGCGGCAGCGATGCCAGCGGTGGGAAATATCGGCAGCGCGGACAGCCCCTGCTGGCTTGCTATCTTGCCCGCGGGGGGGCTGCCTTCGGGCCCGTGGCAGCGGCAGCGATGCCAGCGGTGGGAAATATCGGCAGCGCGGACAGCCCCTGCTGGCTTGCTATCTTGCCCGCGGGGGGGCTGCCTTCGGGCCCGGGGCAGCGGCAGCGATGCCAGCGGTGGGAAATATCGGCAGCGCGGACAGCCCCTGCTGGCTTGCTATCTTGCCCGCGGGGGGGCTGCCTTCGGGCCCGTGGCAGCGGCAGCGATGCCAGCGGTGGGAAATATCGGCAGCGCGGACAGCCCCTGCTGGCTTGCTATCTTGCCCGCGGGGGGGCTGCCTTCGGGCCCGGGGCAGCTGCGCTCTTGCCTGCCCCCCGCGCGGGAGAGGCTAGGCGCTGCTGGGGCCAGCCCGACGTCGCTGGCCGCGCATGCGCGCTGCCGGTTTTCTCGCATCCCGCCAAGAAAACGTCGTGCGTTCCACATGAAACCAATCCAGTAAAATCAGCCATATTTTTGTGAGGCTGCCAGCCAAATTTGGGGTCATTCCGGGCCGGTTCCTATTTTTGCGTATTTCCTTGATTTTTAATGGTAGGAAAATAAAATAAAATACTTCCCGACCTCGAAAAAATCTGGGAAAATTTATAAAGTTGGATTGGATTTTTGCCAGCCTATGTGCAAAATTTCAGCTCAAAATACCAAGAAATGAATTTTTTAGAGGGGGGGTGACAGCTGGGACCTAGTAGTGTCTACCCCTGCCAGAGCTGCAATAACACTTATAGCTCTTTAGGGGGGTGCCCCCTGACTGGCCATGGGGCGCGCTGGCTGGCGCCCATAGGCCTGCCGCGGGG
>JAQIZT010000097.1:12500-17500 GCA_029228515.1 Populus alba x Populus x berolinensis | reverse complement strand
GGGCAGCGCTCCCGGGATCTCGGGACTGGATAGTCCAAGGCTTGAAGAGAAAGACTGTTGGTCTAGACATCGGTGGCAGTGGCAGCCATGCACAAAAGGGGAAGATCTGGCAGCGCAGATTTGTGCAAGCTGCAGGCCCGTCGGGGAAGATCGGAGGCGCAGATTGCTTGACGAACATGGGCTGGACGCTGGGCTGTCCAGGCCAGGCAGGAAAATTCGTCGAGGGGATGCGCCGACGAAATCGGCAAAGTCGTCAGAATCGGCAGCCGGTGCTGGCGATGAGTCCGGACGATTTATAGTCCTAGGCTTGACGAAAACGACTGGGGGCCTAGGCACACGCTGGGCTAGTGGCAGCGATGCCAACAGTGGGAAAAATCGGCAGCGCAGATTTTTTGACGAACATGGGCTGTCCAGGCCAGGCAGGAAAAATCGTCAAGGGGATGCGCTGACGAAGCAGGGGCTGTTCAGACACAGCGGGCAGTGCTGGAATCGGCAGCGCCGACGAAATCGGCGAAGTCGGCAGAATCGGCAGCCGGTGCTGGCGATGAGTCAGGACTGTTTATAGTCCTAGGCGTGACGAAAAGACTGGGGGCCTAGGCACGCGCTGGGGCAGCTGGCAGCGATGCCCACAGCGGGAAAAATCGGCAGCGCAGATTTTTTGACGAACATGGGGCTGGACGCTGGGCTGTCCAGGCCAGGCAGGAAAATTCGTCAAGGGGATGCGCTGACGAAGCAGGGGCTGTTCAGACACAGCGGGCAGTGCTGGAATCGGCTAGCGCCGACGAAATCGGCGAAGTCGGCAGAATCGGCAGCCGGTGCTGGCGATGAGTCCGGACTTGTTTATAGTCCTAGGCGTGACGAAAAAGACTGGGGCCTAGGCACGCGCTGGGGCAGCGGCAGCGATGCCCACAGCGGGAAAAATTCGGCAGCGCAGATTTTTTGACGAACATGGGGCTGGACGCTGGGCTGTCCAGGCCAGGCAGGAAAATTCGTCAAGGGGATGCGCTGACGAAGCAGGGGCTGTTCAGACACAGCGGGCAGTGCTGGAAATCGGCAGCGCCGACGAAATCGGCCAAAGTCGGCAGAATCGGCAGCCGGTGCTGGCGATGAGTCTGGACTGTTTATAGTCCTAGGCGTGACGAAAAAGACTGGGGGCCTAGGCACGCGCTGGGGCAGCTGGCAGCGATGCCCACAGCGGGGAAAAATCGGCCCAGCGCAGATTTTTTGACGAACATGGGCTGGACGCTGGGCTGTCCAGGCCAGGCAGGAAAATTCGTCAAGGGGATGCTGCTGACTGAAGCAGGGGCTGTTCAAGACACAGCGGTCAGTGCTGGAATCGGCAGCGCCGACGAAATCGGCGAAGTCGGCAGAATCGGCAGCCGGTGCTGGCGATGAGTCCGGACTGTTTATAGTCCTAGGCGTGACGAAAACGACTGGGGGCCTAGGCACACGCTGGGGCAGGGCAGCGGCAGCGATGCCAACAGTGGGAAAAATCGGCCCAGCGCGGATTTGTGCAGCTGGAGGCCCGTCGGGGAAAATCGGCAGTCGCAGATTTGGTGACGAACACGGGCTGGACGCTGGGCTGTCCAGGCCAGGCAGGAAAATTCGTCGAGGGGACGCGCTGACGAAACAGGGGCTGTTCAGACACAGCAGGCAGTGTTGGAATCGGCAGCGCGGACGAAACGAGGGGCTGTTCAGACAAATCGGCAACGTCGGAAAAAATCGGGCAGCGCGGATTTGTGCAGCTGGAGGCCCTATCAGCTGGCTGCCCGCAACGAGTCATTCAATTCTCTGCCCTATCAACATAACTCCCGATGTGTTGTTCGCTATCTTGGAAGAAGAGATCTCTTCCTCCCCGCGTCGGCCGGGTGCGATTACCCGGCGGCGTCGTTCAAATCACTGCCCTATCGGCTACAACTGCTGATGGGGGGGATTAGAGGCCTGCCATGGTGGTGAGGGGAGGCCAAGACCGTGAAAGCAAGAGTTTTCCCGGGGCTCCTCCGCTGGCCGCGCATATGCGCGCTGCCGGTTTTCCCGCATTCCCGCCAAGAAAACGTCGTGCTTTCCACGTGAAACAATCCAGTAAAATCAGCCATATTTTTGTGAGGCTGCCAGCCGAATTTGGGGTCATTCCGGGCCGGTTCCTATTTTTGCGTATTTCCTTGATTTTCAATGGTAGGAAAATAAAAAAAAATACTTCCCGACCTCGAAAAAATCTGGAAAATTTATAAAGGTGGATTGGATTTTTGCCAACCTATGTGCAAAATTTCAGCTCAAAATACCAAGAAATGAATTTTTTAGAGGGGTGGGTGACAGCTGAACCTAGTAGTGTCCCGCCAGAGCTGCAATAACACTTATAGCTCTTTAGGGGGGTGGCCATGGGGCGCGCTGGCTGGCGCCCATAGGCCTGCCGCGGGGGCTGCTGCTACGCTCGGGACTAACGTGGGGGGCCTCACGGCCCGAAGTAACGCGCCATCGATGACCCGTTTTCCGGCCGGCGACGACCCGATTCCGACCACCGCCCTATAAAAAATCACACGCGCTGCAGGCTTGCGCGCGCCCTGCCGCGCCCGCGCTGGGCGCTGGGGCGCTGGGGCCTGGGGCGCTGGGGCTGGGGGCCTGGGGGCCTGAGGGCCTGGGGCCCTTGGGGGCCCTAGGGCTCTTGGGCGATTGGGCGCCGCGCCTGCGCGCGGCAGTGGTTCCCCTGCCGCGCTGCGCAACGGGGGCTGACGCGGGGACAGACCCTGCTGCCTTGCTTATCTTACCCGCGGGGGGGCTGCCTTCGGGCCCTGGCCCCCTGCGCTCTTGACTGCCCCCCGCGCGGGTGAGGCTAGGCACACGCTGTGGGCAGCGGCAGCGATAACAACAGTGGGAAAAATCTGGCAGCGCGGGTAAATGCCGCTGGAGGCCCGTCGCGGAAAATCGGCAGCGCAGATTTGTTGACGAAACACGGGCTGGACGCTGGGCTGGCCAGGGCCTGGCAGGAAAAATTCGTCTAGGGGGTAGGCTCACGGGCAACGGGGGCTGACGCGGGGACAGCCCCTGCTGGCTTGCTATCTTGCCCGCGGGGGGGCTGCCGTCGGGCCCGGGGCAGCGGCAGCGATGCCAGCGGTGGGAAATATCGGCAGCGCGGACAGCCCCTGCTGGCTTGCTATCTTGCCCGCGGGGGGGCTGCCTTCGGGCCCGGGGCAGCGGCAGCGATGCCAGCTGGTGGGAAATATCGGCAGCGCGGACAGCCCCTGCTGGCTTGCTATCTTGCCCGCGGGGGGGCTGCCTTCGGGCCCGGGGGCAGCGGCAGCGAGGCCAGCGGTGGGAAATATCGGCAGCGCGGACAGCCCCTGCTGGCTTGCTATCTTGCCCGCGGGGGGGCTGCCTTCGGGCCCGTGGCAGCGGCAGCGATGCCAGCGGTGGGAAATATCGGCAGCGCGGACAGCCCTGCTGGCTTGCTATCTTGCCCGCGGGTGGGCTGCCTTCGGCCCGGGGCAGCGGCAGCGATGCCAGCGGTGGGAAATATCGGCAGCGCGGACAGCCCCTGCTGGCTTGCTATCTTGCCCGCGGGGGGGCTGCCTTCGGGCCCGTGGCAGCTTTGGCAGCGATGCTAGCGGTGGGAAAATATCGGCAGCGCGGACAGCCCCTGCTGGCTTGCTATCTTGCCCGCGGGGGGGCTGCCTTCGGGCCCGGGGCAGCGGCAGCGATGCCAGCGGTGGGAATATCGGGCTAGGCAGCGATGCCAGCGGTGGGAAATATCGGCCAGCGCGGACAGCCCTGCTGGCTTGCTATTTGCCGCGGGGGGGCTGCCTTCGGGCCCGGGGCAGCGGCAGCGATGCCAGCGGTGGGAAATATCGGCAGCGCGGACAGCCCCTGCTGGCTTGCTATCTTGCCCGCGGGGGGGCTGCCTTCGGGCCGGGGGCAGCTTGGCAGCGATGCCA
This sequence comes from Populus alba x Populus x berolinensis, assembly GCA_029228515.1. Taxonomy (NCBI): domain Eukaryota; kingdom Viridiplantae; phylum Streptophyta; class Magnoliopsida; order Malpighiales; family Salicaceae; genus Populus; species Populus alba x Populus x berolinensis. The sequence continues at coordinate 13,571 of JAQIZT010000097.1, read as the reverse complement.
GCGGTGGGAAATATCGGCAGCGCGGACAGCCCCTGCTGGCTTGCTATCTTGCCCGCGGGGGGGCTGCCTTCGGGCCCGTGGCAGCGGCAGCGATGCCAGCGGTGGGAAATATCGGCCAGCGCGGACAGCCCCTGCTGGCTTGCTATCTTGCCCGCGGGGGGGCTGCCTTCGGGCCGTCTGGCAGCGGCAGCGATGCCATCGGTGGGAAATATCGGCAGCGCGGACAGCCCCTGCTGGCTTGCTATCTTGCCCGCGGGGGGGGCTGCCTTCGGGCCCGGGCAGCGGCAGCGATTGCCAGCGGTGGGAAATATCGGCAGCGCGGACAGCCCCTGCTGGCTTGCTATCTTGCCCGCGGGGGGGCTGCCTTCGGGCCCGTGGCAGCGGCAGCGATGCCAGCGGTGGGAAATATCGGCAGCGCGGACAGCCCCTGCTGGCTTGCTATCTTGCCCGCGGGGGGGCTGCCTTCGGGCCGTGGCAGCGGCAGCGATGCCAGCGGTGGGAAATATCGGCAGCGCGGACAGCCCCTGCTGGCTTGCTATCTTGCCCGCGGGGGGGTTGCCTTCGGGCCCGTGGCAGCGGCAGCGATGCCAGCGGTGGGAAATATCGGCAGCGCGGACAGCCCCTGCTGGCTTGCTATCTTGCCCGCGGGTGGGCTGCCTTCGGGCCCGTGGCTATCCTGCGAGCTAGCGATGTTGCCCATCGGTGGGAAATATCTGGCAGCAGCGCGGGACAGCCCCTGCTTGGCTTGCTATCTTGGCTCCGCGGGGGGGTGCTCTTCGGTTAGCCCGGGCCCAGCTGGGGCAGCGATGCTAGCGGTGTGGAAATATTTCGGGCAGCGCGGGACAGCCCCTGCTGGCTTGTGTATCTTGCGTCCGATTGGGGGGGCTGTGTAGTAATGCTCTTCGGGCCCGTTAGGCTTTTATTGCGGCCAAGCTCGATGCAGCGGTTGGGGAAATATCCGGCAGCGCGGACGAGCCCCTGGCTGGCTTGCTATCTGTTGCACCGCGGGGGGTGGCTGCCTTAGGGCCCGTTTGGCATGGCGGTGCTTGGCAGCGATGCCACAGCTGGTTT
>JAQIZT010000097.1:0-2500 GCA_029228515.1 Populus alba x Populus x berolinensis | reverse complement strand
AGCGCCGACGAATTCGGGCAAAGAATCGGCAGAATCGGCAGCCGGTGCTGGCGATGAGTCTGGACTGTTTTATAGTCCTAGGCGTGACGAAAAAAGACTGGGGGCCTAGGCACTGCGCTGGGGGCAGCTGGGCAGCGATTGCCCACAAGGCGGGGGGGAAAAAATCGGCAGCGCAGAATTTTTTTTTTCTGTACGGAACATGGGGCTGGACGCTGGGCTGTCCAGGCCAGGCAGGGAAAATTCGTCAAGGGGATGCGCTGACGAAGCATGGAAGGGGCTGTTTCAGACACAGCGGGCAGTGGCTGGAATCGGGCAGCGCGCGACGTAAATCGGCAAAGTCGGGCAGAATCGGCAGCCGGGTGCTCGGCGATGAGTTAGGACTGTTTTATAGTCCTAGGCGCTGACGAAAAAGACTGGGGGCCTAGGCATACGCGCTGGGGGCAGCTGGGCAGCGATGCCCACAGCGGGGGGGGGAAAAAAATCGGGCAGCGACAGATTTTTTGACGAACATGGGCTGGACGCTGGGCTGTCCAGGCCAGGCAGGAAGGAAATTCGTCAAGGGGATGACGCTGACGAAGCAGGGGCTGTTCAGGACACAGCGGGCAGTGCTGGAATCGGCACCAGCGCCGAACGAAAATCGGGAAGTCAGGCAGAAATCGGCAGCCGGTGGCTGGCGATGAGTTCCGGACTGTTTATAGTCTAGGCGTGACGAAAACGACTGGGGGACTCCCTAGGCACACGCTGGAGGCAAGGTTGGGGGCTAGCAGGCGGAGCGATGCCAACAGTGGGAAAAATCGGCAGCGCGGATTTTGTGCAGCTGGAGGCCCGTCGGGGGAAAAATCGGCCAGCGCAGATTTGGTGTCGAAAACACGGGCTGGACGCTGGGGCTGTCCAGGCTCAGGCAGGAAAATTCGTTCGAGGGGACGCGCTGAGACGGAAACAGGGGCTGTTCAGACACAAGCAAGGCAGTGTTGGAAATCTGGCAGCGCGGTTGAACGATAACGAGGGTGGCTGGTTCAGGACAAATCGGCAACGTCGGGAAAAAAAAAATCTGGGCAGCGCTGGAATTTGTCTGCAAGCTGGAGGCCCTATCAGCTGGCTGCCCGCATACGAGTCATTCAATTTTCTCTGCCCTTATCAACATATAACTCCCGATGTGTTGTTCGCATATCTTGGAAGAAGAGATCTCTTCCTCCCCGCGTCGGTCCGGGTAGCGATTTAACCCACGGCGGCGTCGTTTCAAAAATCACCTGCTCCTATCGCGCTACAACTGCTGATGGGGGGGATTAGAGGCCTGCCATGGTGAGTGAGAGGGAGGCCAAGGACCGTGGAAAGCAAGAGTTTTTCCCGGGGCTCCTCCGCTGGCCGCGCCATTGCGCGCTGCCGGTTTTCCCGCATTCCCGCCAAGAAAACGTCGTTGCTTTCCACTGTGAAACCAACTCCAAGTAAAATCAGCCATATTTTATGGTAGATGGCTGCCAGCCGAATTTGGGGTCATTCCGGGCCGGTTCCTATTTTTGCGATATTTCCTTGATTTTTCAATGGTAGGAAAATAAAAAAAAATACTTCCCGACCTCGAAAAAATCTGGGAAAAATTTATAAAGGTGGATTGGATTTTTGTCCAACCTATGTGCAAAATTTCAGGCTCAAAATAACCAAGAAATGAATTTTTTAGAGGGGGGGGGGGTGACAGCTGGGACCTTAGTAGTGTCTACCCCTGCCAAGGAGCTGCAATAAAACACTTATAGTCTTTAGGGGGGTTGGCCATGGGGCGCTGCTGGCTGGCGCCCATAGGCCTGCCGCGTATCTAAGGGGGCTGCTTCCTACGCTTCGGACTAACGTGGGGGGGCCTCACGGCCCGCCGAAAGTAACGGCCGACCATCGATGACCAGTTTTCGGAGCCGGCGACGGACCCGATTCCGACACAACGACCTATAAAAAAAATTCTCACACGCGCGCTTGCGTGCCGCTGCGGCGCCGCCCGCCCGCGCCCGCGCTGGGCGTTGGGGGGGCGCTGGGGCGCTGGGGCCTGGGGCGCTGGGCCTGGGGTCCTGGGGCCTGGGGGCATGCGGCCTGGGGGCCTTGGGGCCCTTGGGGGCCCTTGGGATCTCTTTGGGCGATTGGGCTGCGCATTTTGGCGCAAGCGCCGGCGGCAGTGGTTCCCCTTGCAGCGCTGCGCAACGGGTGCTGACGCTTGGGGACAGCCCCTGCTGCCTTGCTATACTTACCCGCGGGCGGGGGCTGCTCTTCTGGGCCCTGGCCCCCTGCGCTCTTGTGCCCCCCGCGCTGGGTGAGGCTAGGCACACGCGTGGCTGGCAGCCGTGGGTGGCAGCGTATAAACAACTAGTGGGAAAAATCGGCAGCGCGGTAAATGCCGTGGAGGCCCGTCGCGGAAAGGGAAAATCGGCCAGCGCAGAGATTTGTTGACGAAACACGGGCTGGACGCAGGGCTGGCCAGGCCTGGCAGGAAAATTCGTTCTAGGGGGTAGGCTCACGGGCA
>JAQIZT010000096.1:32500-37500 GCA_029228515.1 Populus alba x Populus x berolinensis | reverse complement strand
ATCCCGCCAAGAAAACGTCGTGCTTTCCACGTGAAACCAATCCAGTAAAATCAGCCATATTTTTGTGAGGCTGCCAGCCGAATTTGGGGTCTATTCCGGGCCGGTTCCTATTTTTGCGTATATTTCCTTGATTTTTAATGGTAGGAAAATAAAAAAAAATACTTTCCCGACATCGAAAAAATCTGGGAAAATATTTATAAAGGAGGGATTGGATTTTTGCCAACCTATGTGCAAAATTTCAGCTCAAAATATCAAGAAATGAATTTTTTAGGGAGGGGGTGACAGCTGGGTTAGTAGTGTCTTCCCCTGCAAGAGCTGCAATAACACTTATTGCTCTTTAGGGGGGTGGCCATGGGGCGCGCGGGGGGGTGGCTGGCGCCCATAGGCCTGCCGCAGGGGGCTGGCTGCTACGCTCGGCGACTAACGTGGGGGGCCTCACGGCCCGAAGTAACGCCGCCATCGATGATCCCGTTTTCCGGCCGACCGCAGACGACGAGCAAGATTAGACCACCGCCCTATAAAAATCACACGCGCGCGACGCTTACGCGCGCGCCCGCCCGCGCCCGCGCTGGGCGCATGGGGCGCTGGCCGGCCTGGGGCGCTGGGGCCTGGGGGGCTGGGGCCTGAGGGCCCTGGGGCCCTTGGGGCCCTTGGGCTCTTGGGCCGGATTGGGCTGCAGCAGCGTGTTGCGCGCGGCAGTGGTTCCCCTGCCGCGCTGCGCAACGGGGGCTGACGCGGGGACAGACCCTGCTGCCTTGCTATCTTACCCGCGGGGCGGCTGCCTTCGGGCCTGGCCCCCCTGGCGCTCTTGCCTGCCCCCCGCGCGGGTGAGGCTAGGCACACGCTGTTAGGCAGCGCGGCGGCGAGCGATAACAACCGTGGGAAAAATCGGGCCAGCGCGGTAAATGCCGCTGGAGGCCCGTCGCGGAAAATCGGCAGCGCAGATTTGTTGACGAACACGGGCTGGACGCTGGGCTGGCCAGGCCTGGCAGGAAAATTCGTATAGGGGGGTAAGGCTAACGGCAACGGGGGCTTGACGCCGGGGACCAGCCCCATGCTGGCTTGCTATCTTGCCCTCGGGGGGGCTGGCCTTCGGTGCCCGTTGGCAGCTCTGGCAGCGATGCCAGCGGTGGGAAATTTCGGAGGGGGGGGGGGGGGGGGGGACAGCGCGGGGACAGCCTGCTGGCTTGCTATCTTGCCCGCGGGGGGGCATGCCTTCGGGCCCGGGGCAGCAGGCAGCGATGCCAGCTGTGAGGTGGGGAATATCGGCAGCGCGTGGACAGCCCCTGCTGGCTTGCCTATCTTGCTCCGCGGGGGGGCTGCCTTCGGGCCCGTGCTAGGGGCTGGCAGCGATTGCCAGCAGGTGGGTAAAATCTGGCAGCGCGGACAGCCCCTGCTGGCTTGCGATCTTGCCCGCAGGAGGGGGGGGCTGCCTTCGGGCCCGGGGGCGTTAGGCTAGCGGCAGCTAGATGCCAGCGGTGGGAAATTCGGCAGCTGCGGACAGCCCTGCTGGCTTGCTATCTTGCCCTGCGGGGGTGGGCTGCCTTCGGGCACGTGCAGCGGCCAGCGATGCCAGCGGTGGGACAATATCGGCAGCTGCGGACAAGCCCCTGCTGGCTTGCTATCTTCGCCCGCGGGGGGGCTGCCTTCGCGGCCCGGTGGCATCGGGCAGCGATGCCAGCGGTGGGAAATTATCGCGTGATCTAGCGCGGACCCAGCCCATGCTGGCTTGCTATCTTGCTCCCGCGGGGGGGCTGCCTTCGGGCCCGTGGCAGCTTGGCCAGCGATGCCAGCGGTGGGATGGAAATATCGGCAGCGCGGGAACAAGCCCCGCTGGCTTGCTATCTTGCCCGCGGGGGGGCTGCCTTCGGGCCGTTGGCAGCGGCAGCTGATGCCATCGGTGGGAAATATCGGGCAGCATAGCGGACAGCCCCTGCTGGCTTGAATCTTGCCCGCGGGGGGGCTGCCTTCGGGCCCGGGGCTAGCAGGGCCAGCGAAGATGCCAGCGGTGGTAATATCGGCAGCGCGGACAGCCCCTGCTGGCTTGCCTATCTTGCACGCGGGGGGGGGCTGCATCGGGGCCCGTGGCACGGGCAGCGATTGCCAGGGGTGGGAAATATCGGCAGCGCGGACAGGGCCCCTGCTGGCACTTGCTATCTTGCCCGCCGGGGGGGGGCTGCCTTCGGGCCCGTGCAGCGGCAGCGGATGACAGCGTGTGGGAAATATCGGCAGCGCGGACAGCCCCTGCTGGGCTTGCTCTCTTGCCCGCGGGGGGGCTGCCTTCGGGCCCGGGGGACAGCGGCAGCGATGCCAGCCGGTGGGAAATATCGGCAGCGCGGACAGCCCCTGCTGGCTTCGCTATCTTGCCCGCGGGGGGGCTGCCTTCGGGCCCGTGGCAGCGGCACGCGATGCCAGCGGATGGGAAATATCGGCCAGGCGCGGACAGCCCCCTGCTGGCAGCTATCTTGCCCGCGGTGGGGGGCTGCCCTACGGGCCCGGGGCAGCGCACAGCTGATTGCAGCGGTGGGAAATATACGGCAGCAGCGGACAGCCCCTGTGGCTTGCTTCTTGCCGCGGGGGGGCTGCTTCGGGCCGTGGCAGCGGCTGCGATGCCAGCGGTGGGAAAATATCTGGCTCGGGCCAGCGCGGACTAGCCCCTGCTGGCTTGCTATCCTTGCCCGCGGGGGGGAGCGCTGCCTTCGGGCCCGGCTGGCAGCGGCAGCGATGCCAGCGGTTGGGAAATATCGGCTGCGCGGGGGGGACAGCCCCTGCTGGCTTGCTATCTTGCCCGGGGGGGGCTTGCTTCGGGCCCGCTGGGCAGCCAGGGCAGGATTTGGCCTGCGGTGGCCTCGAATATCTGGCAGCGCGGGCTTGCCCCAGCGGGCTTGCTATCTTGCCCGCAGGGGGGGGGGGCTGCCTTCGGGCCCGTGGCAGCGGCAGCGATGCCATCGGTGGGAAATATCGGCAGCGCGGACAGCCCCTGCTGGCTTGCTATCTTGCCCGCGGGGGGGGCTGCCTTCGGGCCCGGTGTGAGCGGCTTGCGATTTGCAGCGGTGGGAAATTTCGGCAGCGCGGACAGCCCCTGCTGGCTTGCTATCTTGCCCGCGGGGGGGCTGCCTTCGGGCCTTCGTCGGCAGCGGCAGCGATGCCAACGGTGGGATAATATCTGGGGCCAGCGGCGGACAGCCCATGCGGGCTTGCTATCTTGCCCGCGGGGGGCGGCTGCCTTCGGGCCCGTGGCAGCGGCAGCGATGCCAGCGGTGGGAAATATCGGCAGAGCGGACAGCCCATGCTGGCCTTGCTATCTTGCCCGCGGGGGGGCTGCCTTCGGGGCACGGGGGCTAGCGCAGCTGTTGAATGCGGTGGGAAATATCGGCAGCCGCGGACAGCCCCTGCTGGCTTTGCTAATCTTGCCCGCGTGCGGGGCTGACCTTCGGGCCCGTTTGCAGCGGCAGCGATTGCCAGCGGTTGGGAAATATCGGCAGCGCGGACAGCCCCTTGCTGGCTTGCTATCTTGCCCGCGGGGGGGCTGCCTTCGGGCACGGGGCCGCTTGGCAGCGGATGCCAGCGGTGGGAAATATCGGCAGCGCGGACAGCCCCTGCTGGCTTGCTATCTTGCTCCGCGGGTGCGGGGCTGCCTTCGGGCCCGTGGCAGGCGGCCATCTTCGATGCCAGCGGTGGAAAATATCGGCAGGCGGACAGCCCCTGCTGGCTTGCTATCTTGCCCCGCGGGTCGGGGGGGGCTGCCTTCGGTGTCCGGGACCAGTCTGCGCTCTTGCCTGCCCCCCGCGCGGATGGGCTTAGGCGCCTGCTGGGGCCAGCCCGACGTCGCTTGGACGCGCATGCGCTAGCTGCCGGTTTTCTCGCTTTCCCGCAAAGAAAACGTCGTGCGTTCCACATGAAACCAATCCAGTAAAATCAGACAATTTTTTGTGAGGCTGCCAGCCAAATTGGGGGGTCATTCCGGAGGGGTTCCTATTTTTGCGTATTTCCTTGATTTTCTAATGGTAGGAAAATAAAATAAAATACTTCCCGACCTCGAAAAAATCTGGGAAAATTTTATAAAGTTGGAATTTGGGATTTTTTGCCAGCCCTATGTGCTAAATTTTCAGCTCAAAATAACAAGAAATGAATTTTTTAGAGGGGGGGTGACAGCTTGGGACCTAGTAAGTGTCTGCCCCTGCCAGAGCTGCAAATAACACTTATAGCTCTTTAGGGGTGGTGCCCCCTGACTGGCCCATGGGGGCTGCGGCTGGCTGGCGCCCATAGGCCTGCCGCGGGGGATTGGTGGGCTTTGCGATACTCGGACTAACGTGGGGGGCCTCATGGACCGAAGTAAACGCCGCCATCGATGACCCGTTTTCCGGGCCGGCGGCACGACCCACGATTCCGGCCACCGTCCCTGTGACCCGCTCCAAGCCGTTGGGCGCCGTTGGGGCTGCTTATCCGCGGCTGCGGGCGCGCACGCACTCTATATTTGCCAGCGCTCGTGCCAACCAATAGGCAGCCCCAACGCGTGCCCAACGGCTCTTGGCGCCGACGTCTCGATTCCGGCCACCGTCCCCGGGGACCCGCTCCAAAGCCGTTGGGCGCGTTGGGGCTGCTTATACGCGGCGTGGGCTTGGGGGGCCTTAACAAAGCCGCGCTCGTTCCAAGGTTGATGGCTAGGACGACGCGCGCCTCTCAGCTTGCCGCGATAGTTCCTGCGGTGGCGGTGGCCGGAATACCTTTCCCGTCACTCCGCTCCATGCCGTTGGGCGCGGTGTTTTGGGGCTGCTTATCCGCGGTTGTCATCGGGCGTGGGGGCGCTTAACAGGTTTCCCCTCGTGCCAAGGTGCTGGCAGGCCCCAACGCGCCCAACGGCTTGGCGCTACGTTACGGCGACGTCCCGATTCCGGGCCACCGCTGCCGTGATCCCGCTCCAAGCCGTTGGGCGCGTTGGGGCTGCTTTTTCCATGCGGTCTCGGGGTGTGGGGCCTTAACAGGGATTACCCTCGATG
>JAQIZT010000096.1:22500-27500 GCA_029228515.1 Populus alba x Populus x berolinensis | reverse complement strand
AACTTTGAAGGCCGAAGAGGGGAAAGGTACCATTTGAACGGCACTTGCACATGGTTATACGTCGATCCTAAGAGACTGGGGAACAGCCCCGTCCGACAGCAAGCGTTCGCAAGCGCGGAGCTTCGAAAGGGAATCGGGTTAAAATTCCTGACTCCGGACGTGGCGGCTAGACGGCAACGTTAGGGAGTCCGTAAGACGTCGGCGGGGGGCTGCTTCGGAAGAGTTTGCTTTTTCTGTTTAACAGTCCCCACCACCCTGGAAACGACTTAGTCGGCAGGTAGGGTCCAGCGGCTGGAAGAGCACCGCACGACGCGTGGTGTCCGGATGCCCCATCCGCGGCCCTTGAAGAATTCGGAGGACCGAGTGCCTCCCACGCCCGGAAAATCGTACTCATAACCGCGCATCATGTCTCCCAGGTGAACAGCCTCTGGTCGAATGGACACCAATGAAGGCTAAAGGGGAAGTCGGGCCAAAAATGGATCCGTAAAACCGTTCAGGAAAAGGAATTGGCTTCTGAGGGCTGGGAGCTCGGGGGTCCCAGTCCCGAACACGCGTCGGCCTGTCGTAGGACTGCTCGAGCATGCTCTCCATGCGGCGAGAGGCGGGTCAGGTCCGCGTGGCCCTTGCCGGGGGGACGGACTAGGGAACGGCCCCTTCGGAGGGGCCTTCCGGCCGGGCCGTCGAACAAGTCTACTCAGAACTGGCACGGACAAGGGGAATCCGACCCATGTTTAATTAAAACAAAGCATTTGCTGATGGCCCCTAAGCGGAATGCTCACGCAATGTTATATCTGCCCAGTTCTCTGAATGTCAAAGTGAAGAAATTCAACCAAGGCGCGGGTAAACGGCGGGAGTAACAATGCCTCTCTTAAGGTAGCCAAATGCAATCGTCAGTCTAATTAGTGACAGCGCATGAATGGATTAACTAGATTTCCCACTGTCCCTGTCTACTATCCAGCGAAACCACAGCCAAGGGAACGGGCTTGGCGGAATCAGCAGGGAAAGAAGACCCTGATTGAAGCTTGACTCTAGTCCGACTTTGTGAAATGACTTTGAGAGTTGTAGGATAAGTGGGAGCTTCGGACTGAAGGTGAAATACCACTACTTTTAACTGTATTTATACTTATTACCGAACGAATGCGGAGGGCGGGTGCGCTAATCTGCCCCTACTTTTTGGACCCAAGAGCCGCTTCGGCGGCCGAATCCGGGCGGAAGACATTGTTCCCAGGTGGGGAGTTTGGCTGGGGCGGCCACATACGTTGAAAAGATAACGCAGGTGTCCTAAGATGAGACTCAACGAGAACAGAAATCTCGTGTGGAACAAAAGGGTAAAAGCTCGTTTGATTCATGATTTCCAGTACGAATACGAAGCCGAGAAAGCGTGGCCTAACGATCCTTTTAGACCTTCGGAATTTTGAGAAGCTAGAGGTGTCAGAAAAGTTACCACAAGATGGGATAACTGGCTTGTGGCAGCCAAGCGTTCATAGCGACGTTGCTTTTTGATCCATCGATGTCGCTTCGTCCTATCATTGTGAAGCAGAATTCCACTCAAGTGTTGTATTGTTCACCCACCAAATAGGGAACGTGAGCTGGGTTTTATGACCGTCGTTAGAACCTGTTAGTTTTACCCTACTGATGACACTGTGTCGCAATAGTAATCAAACCTAGTACGAGAGGAACCCTTGATTCGCACAATTGGTCATCGCGCATGGTTGAAAAGCCATTTGGCGCGAAGCTACCATAAGAGCGTTGGATTATGACTGAACGCCTCTTAAGTCAGAATCCGGGCTAGATGCGACGCGTGCGCCCAAAAGGCCGCGCCGATGTGCCGACCCTGCAGTATAGGGGCCTCTTGGCCCCCAGAGCACGTGCCGTTGGCCAAGCCCACGCGGCGAAAGAGCCGCGCGGGCCGCCTATGAAGTAACAATACCCACCGAGCGGAAATCGGGTAGAAACCTAATGCAGACTGGACTTAAATACGCGAGCTGGTATTGTAAGTGGCAATAGTAGGCCTTGCTTAGCCGGACGATCCACATGAGATTCAGCCCCATGACGCACCGTAACGTGCCCCCCCGGCCCATTCTAGGGCAACGGCGTCGAGGAGGCTTTGATGGGATGGTATCGGGCAGCGCCCAGTCTCAGGGATCATCGGGACTTGGAGAGTCCAAGGCTTGAAGAGAAAGACTGTTGGTCTAGACATCGGGGCAGTGACAGCCATGCCACCAAAGGGGAAGATCGGCAGCTGCAGAATTGTGCAAGCTGCAGGCCATTTATTTTATATTCGGGGAAGATCGGAAGGCAGCAGATTGGCTGAACGAACAAGGGCTGGACGCTGTGCTGTCCAGAGCCAGGCAGGAAAATTCGTCGAGGGGATGCGCCGACGAAAATCGGCTAAAGTCGTCAGAATCCGGCACCAGGTGCTGGCGATTAGGACCGACGATTTATAGTCCTAGGCTTGACGAAAACGACAGTGGGCCTAGGCACACGCTGGGAGACATAGTGGCAGCAGCGATGCCCAACAAGTGGGAAAAATCGGCAGCGCAGATTTTTGATGACGAACATGGGCTGTCCAGGCCAGGCAGGAATAATCGTCAAGGGTATGCGCTGACGAAGCAGGGGCTGTTCCGACACAGCGGGCGAGTGCTGGAATCGGCAGCGCCGACGAAATCGGCGAAGTCGGCAGAATCGGCAGCCGGTGCTGGCGATGAGTCCGGACGATTTATAGTCCTAGGCTTGACGAAAACGACTGGGGGCCTAGGCACACGCTGGGGCAGTGGCAGCGATGCCAACAGTGGGAAAAATCGGCAGCGCAGATTTTTTGACGAACATGGGCTGGACGCTGGGCTGTCCAGGCCAGGCAGGAAAATCGTCAAGGGGATGCGCTGACGAAGCAGGGGCTGTTCAGACACAGCGGGCAGTGCTGGAATCTGCAGCGCCGATGAAATCAGCTGAAGTCGGCAGAATCGGCAGCCGGTGCTGGCGATGAGATCGGACTGTTTTATAGTCCTAGGCCGTGACGAAAAAGACTGGGGGGCCTAGGCACGCGCTGGGGCATCGGCAGGCGATGCCCACAAGCGGGGAAAAATCGCGCAGCGCAGAATTTTTTGACAGAACAAGGGCTGGACGCTGGGCTGTCCAAGGCCAGGCAGGAAAATTCGTCAAGGGGATGCGCGGGCCGAAACAGGGGCTGTTCAGACACAGCAGGCAGTGCTTGTAATCGGCAGCGCCGACGAAATCGGCAGAAGTCGGCAGAAATCGGCAGCCGTGCTGGCGATGAGTGCCGGACGATTTATAGTCCTAAGGCTTGACGAAAACGACTGGGGGCCTAGACACACACGCTTGGGGCAGTGGCAGGCGATGCCAACAGTGGGAAACAATCGGCAGCGCAGATTTTTTGACGAACATTGCATGGAGCTGGACGCTGGGGTCCCCTGTCCAGGCCAGGCAGGAAAAATCGTCAAGGGGATGCCGCTGACAGAAGCAAGGGGGCTGTTCAGACACAGCGGGCCAGTGTTTGGAATCGGCAGCAGCCGACGAAATTGGAGAAGAGTCGGACAGAATCGGGCAGCCGTTGCTAGCGATGAGTCTGGACTGTTTTATATTTTTGTCACTAGGCGTGACGAAAAAGACTGGGGGCCTAGGCACGCGCTGGGGCAACAGCGGCAGCGATGACCACAGTGGAAAAATCGGCAGCGCGGAGATCCGCAGCTGGAGGCCCGTCGGGAAAATCGCAGCGCAGATTTGTTGATCGGAACACGGGCTGGAACGCTGGGCTAGTCGAGGCCAGGCAGGAAAATTCGTCCAAGGGGACGCGCTGACTAGCAGGGGCTGTTCAGACACAGCAGGCAGTGTTGGAATCGGCAGCGCGGACGAACGAGGGGCTGTTCAGACAAATCGGCAACGTCGGAAAAATCGGCAGCGCGGATTTGTGCAGCTGGAGGCCCTATCAGCTGGCTGCCCGCAACGAGTCATTCAATTCTCTGCCCTATCAACATAACTCCCGATGTGTTGTTCGCTATCTTGGAAGAAGAGATCTCTTCCTCCCCGCGTCGGCCGGGTGCGATTACCCGGCGGCGTCGTTCAAATCACTGCCCTATCGGCCACAACTGCTGATGGGGGGGATTAGAGGCCGGCCATGGTGGTGAGGGGAGGCCAAGACCGTGAAAGCAAGAGTTTTCCCGGGGCTCCTCCGGTGGCCGCGGCATGCGCGCTGCCGGTTTTCCCGCATCCCGCCAAGAAAACGTCATGCTTTCCACGTGAAATCAATCCAGTAAAATCAGCCATATTTTTGTGAGGCTGCCAGCCGAATTTGGGGTCATTCCGGGCCGGTTCCTATTTTTGCGTATTTCCTTGATTTTTAATGGTAGGAAAATAAAAAAAAATACTTCCCGACCTCGAAAAAATCTGGGAAAATTTATAAAGGTGGATTGGATTTTTGCCAACCTATGTGCAAAATTTCAGCTCAAAATACCAAGAAATGAATTTTTTAGAGGGGGGGTGACAGCTGGGACCTAGTAGTGTCTGCCCCTGCCAGAGCTGCAATAACACTTATAGCTCTTTAGGGGGGTGGCCATGGGGCGCGCTGGCTGGCGCCCATAGGCCTGCCGCGGGGGCTGCTGCTACGCTCGGACTAACGTGGGGGGCCTCACGGCCCGAAGTAACGCCGCCATCGATGACCCGTTTTCCGGCCGGCGACGACCCGATTCCGACCACCGCCCTATAAAAATCACACGCGCGCGCGCGCGCGCGCCGCCCGCGCCCGCGCGCTGGCGCTGGGGCTGGGGCGCTGGGGCCTGGGGGCCTGGGGCCTGAGGGCCTGGGGCCCTTGGGGGCCCTTGGGCTCTTGGGCGATTGGGCGCGCGCGCGCGCGGCAATGATTCCCCTGCCGCGCTGCGCAACGGGGGCTGACGCGGGGACAGCCCCTGCTGGCTTGCTATCTTACCCGCGGGGGGGCTGCCTTCGGGCCCTGGCCCCCTGCGCTCTTGCCTGCCCCCCGCGCG
>JAQIZT010000096.1:7500-12500 GCA_029228515.1 Populus alba x Populus x berolinensis | reverse complement strand
CCAGGCAGGAAAAATCGTCAAGGGGATGCGCTGACGAAGCAGGGGCTGTTCAGACACAGCGGGCAGTGTTGGAATCGGCAGCGCCGACGAAATCGGCGAAGTCGGCAGAATCGGCAGCCGGTGCTGGCGATGAGTCCGGACTGTTTATAGTCCTAGGCGTGACGAAAACGACTGGGGGCCTAGGCACACGCTGGGCAGGGGCAGCGCAGCGATGCCAACAGTGGGAAAAATCGGCAGCGCGGATTTGTGCAGCTGGAGGCCCGTCGGGGAAAATCGGCAGCGCAGATTTGTTGACGAACACGGGCTGGACGCTGGGCTGTCGAGGCCAGGCAGGAAAATTCGTCAAGGGGACGCGCTGACGAAACAGGGGCTGTTCAGACACAGCAGGCAGTGTTGGAATCGGCAGCGCGGACGAACGAGGGGCTGTTCAGACAAATCGGCAACGTCGGAAAAATCGGCAGCGCGGATTTGTGCAGCTGGAGGCCCTATCAGCTGGCTGCCCGCAACGAGTCATTCAAATTTTTTTTCTCGCCCAATCAACATAACTCCCGATGTGTTGTTCGCTATATTGGAAGAAGATATCGTTCCTCCTCCCCGCGTCGGCCGGTTGCGAATACCCCGGCGGCCGTCGTACAAAAAATCACTAAAATCACTTGCCCTATTCGGCAACCCAGCAACTTTGCTGTTGGGGGTGATTAGAGGCCTGCCATAGGTGGAGAATGGTAGGCCAAGACCTTTAAAGCAATAGTTATCCTCCCTCCCATTACCCCCGGGGCACCTCCGCTGGCCGCGGCATGCGCGCTTGCCGTTTTTTCCTTTTTTTATCCCCCATCCCGCCAAGAAAACGTCGTGCTTTCCACGTGAAACCAAACCTCCAGTAAAATCAGCCATATTTTTAGGTGAGGCTTTAGCCAGCCGCATTTTTGGGTCATTTTCCGGGCCGGTTCCTATTTTTTTGCGTATTACCTTGATTTTCAATGGTTAGGAAAAATAAAAAAAAAATTACTTCCCTACCTCAGCAAAAATCTGGGAAAATTTATAAAGGTGGATTGGGAATTTTTTGCCAACCTATGTGCAACATTTCAGCACAAAATACCAAGAAATGAAATTTGTTTTAGAGGGGGGGTGACAGCTGGGACCTAGTAGTGTCTACCCCCTGGCCAGAAGCTGCAATAACACTTAGATCTCTTTAGGGGGGTGGCCCCATGGGGCGCAGCTGGCTTGGCGCCCATAGGCCCTGCCGCGGGGGCTGCTGCTAACGCTCGGACTAAACTTGGGGGGCCTCACGGCCCGAAGTAACGCCGTGCCATCGATGACTCCGTTTTCCTCCTTTCTCTCCCCCCGGCCGCACGCACCGATTTCTTTTCCGACCACCGCCCTATAAAAATCACAAAACGCGCGGCGCGCGCGCGCTCCCGCACCGCCGCCCAGCGCTGGGCCATGGGGCGCTGGGGGCCTGGGCGCTGGGGGCCTGTGGGCCTGGGGCCTGATGGGCCTGGGGCCCTTGGGGGCCCTTGGGCTCTTGGGCGATTGGGCGCAGCGCGCGCGCGGCAGTGGTTCCCCCTGCCCGCGCTGCGCAACGGGGGCTGACGCGGGGACAGCCCCTGCTGCCTTGCTATTCCTTACCCCGCAGGGGGGCTGCCTTCGGGCCCTGGCCCCCTGCGCTCTTTTGTTGCCCTGCCCCCCGCGCGGTGGAGGCTAGGCACAACCGCTGGGGCAGCGGCATGCGATAAATCAGTGGGAAAAATCCGGCAGCGCGGTAAATGACCGCTGAGGGGGCCCGTCGCGGAAAATCGGCAGCGCAGATATGTTGAACGAATCACGGGCCCATGGAACTCTCGCGGGCTGGCCAGGCCTGGCAGGAAAATTTCCCGTCAAGGGGTAGGCTCACCGGCAACGGGGCTGACGCGGGGACAAGCCACCTGCTGGCTTGCTATCTTGCCCGCGGGGGGGCTCTGCCTTCGGGCCCGGGGCAGCGGCAAAGCGATGCCCAGCTGTGTGAATAATCGGCAGCGCGGACACCCCTGCTGGCTTGCTATCATGCCCGCGCGGGGGCTGCCTTCGGGCCCGGGGCAGCGGCAGCGATGCCAGCGGTGGGAAATATCTGCAGCGCGGACAGCCCCTGCTGGCTTGCTATCTTGCCCGCGGGGGGGCTGCCTTCGGGCCCGGGGCAGCGCAAGCGACGCCAGCGGTGGGAAATATCGGCATTGCGCGGACAGCCCCTGCCGGCTTGCTATCTTGCCCGCGGGGGGGCTGCCTTCAGGGCCCGTGGCAGCGGCAGCGATGCCAACGGTGGGAAATAATCGGCAGCGCGGACAGCCCTGCTGGCTTGCTATTCATTGCCCGCGCGGGGGGCTGCCTTCGTGCCCGTGGCAGCGGCAAATCGGATGCCAGCGGTGGGAAATATCGGCAACGCGGACAGCCCCCGCTGGCTTGCTATCTTGCCCGCGGGGGGGCTGCCTTCGGGCCACGGGGCAGGCTTTGCGCTCTTGCCTTCCCCCCCGCGCGGGATTGGCTAAGCTCTGCTGGGGTCAGCCCTACCGTCGCTGGCCGCGCATTGAAGCGCGCTGCCGGTTTCCTCTCGCTATCTCCCGCCAAAGAAAACGTCGTGCGTTCCACATGAAACCAATCCAGTAAAATCAGCCATATTTTAGTGAGGCTGCCAGCCCAAATTTGGGGTCATTCCGTGGCCGGTTTCCTATTTTTGCGTAGTTTCCTTGGATTTTAATGGTAGGAAAATAAAATAAAATAACTTTCACCGACCTCGAAAAAATCTGGGAAAATTTATAAAGTTGGATTGGATTTTTTTGCCAGCCTATGTGCCAAAATTTCAGCTCAAAATTATACCAAGAAATGGAATTTTTTAGAGGGGGGGTGAACATAGCTGGGGACCTATAGTAGTGTCTACCCCTGCCAGAGCTGCAATAACACTTATTAGCTCTTTAGGGGGTTGCCCCCTGACCTGGCCATAGGGCCGTCGCCTGGGCTGGCGCACCCTAAGGCCTGCCGCGGGGGATTTTGTGGGCTTGCAGCATTACGTCGGACTAACGTGGGGGGGGGGGCCTTCCATGACCCGAACGTAAACGCCGCCATCGATGACCCGTTTTCCCCCGCAAGTCGACGACCCGAATTCCGCCAACCGTCCCTGTGACCCGCTTCCAAGCCGTTGGGCGCGTTGGGGCTAAGCTTAATCCCTCGGCTGGCGGCGCGCACGCACTCTGATTTGCCAGCGCTCGGTGCCAACCAATAGGCAGCCCCAACGCGCCCAACGGCTTGGCGCGACGTCACGATTCCGGCCACCGTCCCCAGGGAAACCCGCTCCAAGCCGTTGGGCGCGTTGGGGCTGCTTATTATCCGCGGCGTGGGCGTGGGGCCTTAACAAGCCGCGCTATCATTATTTTTTTTTTCGATTATTGTTTCCAAAGTGCTGGCAGCCGACGCGCGCCTCTCAGCTTGCCGCGACGTCCCGGTGGCGGTGGCCCGGAATCCCTTCCCGTCAACCCCTCCAAGCCGTTGGGCGCAGTTTGGGGCTGCTTATATCCGCGGTCTCAGGGCGTGGGGCCTTAACCAGGATTCCCCTCGTGCCAAGGTGCGTGCAGCCCCCAAGCGCCCAACGGCTTGGCACTACGTAACGGCGACGTCCCGATTCCGGCCACCGCTGCCGTGACCCGCATCCAAGCCGGTGGGCGCGTTGGGGCTGCTTATATTGACCGCGGTCTCTGGGTGTGGGGCCTTAACAGGAATCCCCTCGTGCCAAAGGTGCTGCAAGCCCCAACGCGCCCAACGGCTTGGCGTGAACGTCACGGCAGCGGTGGCCGCTTGCCTGTGCTCGCAAGCTGGAGGCCTGGCCGATCGTGTCTGGTGCGGGGACTTCGCCGCGACTTAGGGGATTGCGAGGAGAGCTGTTACCGCGTAGGCGTGCTGACATTCAGTTGCGGCGCTCCTGCCAAGGTGCTGGCTTCTCCTCGCCATCCCCAAGCTCCTGCGCGATGTGCCCCCCTTGCCGAGGCCCTGGCCTCCGTCTTCCGAGCTGAGGCAGATGGGCCCCCCGAATGATTGTCCCCGTTGCTCCCCCCCGCGGCCTGTCCCTTCGAGATCCCTCCGCGTCCCCCGCGGCTTGTTGCGTGTCCCTTCGAGATCCCCCGCGTCCCCCGCGGCTTGTTGCTTGTGTCCCTCGTTCGAGATCCTTCGCTTCCCCCCACGCGGCGTGTTTGCTTGTCCCCTTCGAGATCCTTTCCCGCGTCCAGCGGTGCGGGCACGATCTCTCTCAGGTTGTTTCCACTTGCCCCCGTGGCCCGTGGGGTTTCGCAGTCGTCGGGATTGTTGTCGCGTGAACCCAGAGCATCGCATGAGCGGTAATTGTGGGCTGTCCGTGTCGGCCGGCTCCGTGCTTGTTGCACCGAACTGGTCGGCCTGCTAGCCCCCATCACTCTCGGCACCATGGCCCTGGGTGCCTTGCGGCGAGGCCGGGGTTCTTGTGCTGCGTACACCAACTTCGGTGGAATTTGAATGTGAAGCTGGCCCTCTCCCCTCTCCGCCGCGCGCCCCCCCCCGGGGGCGCGGGGCGAACCTAGCAGCGGCGCCCGTGTTCCAGTCGAGCACGGAATCCCGCCGAACTGGCCCACGTGCGGTCGCTCGTGCTTTCGGATGCGGAATGGCGATGCCGGCGCGGGGGCCTCCGTCCCCGGCGACCGTCCCGTTCGAGCCGCTCGTCGCTCGATAAGAACGGACTTCCCCTCGCACCGTCTCTCGGCCCCTCGTCTCATCGGCGTCGGTGATCAGTGCGGGTCGTGGTGTCGCCAAGGAATGCTAACCTGGTTGATCCTGCCAGTAGTCATATGATTGTCTCAAAAATTAAGCAAAGCATGTGTAAGTATGAACTAATTCAGACTGTGAAACTGCGAATGGGCTCATTAAATCATTTATAGTTTGTTTGGATGGTATTTGCTACTGCTACTTTTTCGGATAACCGTAGTAATATCTAGAGCTAATACGTGCAA
>JAQIZT010000095.1:37500-41940 GCA_029228515.1 Populus alba x Populus x berolinensis | reverse complement strand
GACGCTGGGCTGTCCAGGCCAGGCAGGAAAAATCGTCAAGGGGATGCGCTGACGAAGCAGGGGCTGTTCAGACACAGCAGGCAGTGTTGGAATCGGCAGCGCCGACGAAATTGGAGAAGTCGGCAGAATCGGCAGCCGGTGCTGGCGATGAGTCTGGACTGTTTATAGTCCTAGGCGTGACGAAAAAGACTGGGGGCCTAGGCAGCGGCAGCGATGCCAACAGTGGGAAAAATCGGCAGCGCGGAGATCCGCAGCTGGAGGCCCGTCGGGGAAAATCGGCAGCGCAGATTTGTTGACGAACACGGGCTGGACGCTGGGCTGTCGAGGCCAGGCAGGAAAATTCGTCAAGGGGACGCGCTGACGAAACAGGGGCTGTTCAGACACAGCAGGCAGTGTTGGAATCGGCAGCGCCGACGAAATCGGAGAAGTCGGCAGAATCGGCAGCCGGTGCTGGCGATGAGTCCGGACGATTTATAGTCCCAGGCTTGACGGAAACGACTGGGGGCCTAGACACACACTGGGGCAGTGGCAGCTATGCCAACAGTGGGAAAAATCGGCAGCGCAGATTTTTTGACGAACATGGGCTGGACGCTGGGCTGTCCAGGCCAGGCAGGAAAAATCGTCAAGGGGATGCGCTGACGAAGCAGGGGCTGTTCAGACACAGCAGGCAGTGTTGGAATCGGCAGCGCCGACGAAATTGGAGAAGTCGGCAGAATCGGCAGCCGGTGCTGGCGATGAGTCTGGACTGTTTATAGTCCTAGGCGTGACGAAAAAGACTGGGGGCCTAGGCAGCGGCAGCGATGCCAACAGTGGGAAAAATCGGCAGCGCGGAGATCCGCAGCTGGAGGCCCGTCGGGGAAAATCGGCAGCGCAGATTTGTTGACGAACACGGGCTGGACGCTGGGCTGTCGAGGCCAGGCAGGAAAATTCGTCAAGGGGACGCGCTGACGAAACAGGGGCTGTTCAGACACAGCAGGCAGTGTTGGAATCGGCAGCGCGGACGAACGAGGGGCTGTTCAGACAAATCGGCAACGTCGGAAAAATCGGCAGCGCGGATTTGTGCAGCTGGAGGCCCTATCAGCTGGCTGCCCGCAACGAGTCATTCAATTCTCTGCCCTATCAACATAACTCCCGATGTGTTGTTCGCTATCTTGGAAGAAGAGATCTCTTCCTCCCCGCGTCGGCCGGGTGCGATTACCCGGCGGCGTCGTTCAAATCACTGCCCTATCGGCCACAACTGCTGATGGGGGGGATTAGAGGCCGGCCATGGTGGTGAGGGGAGGCCAAGACCGTGAAAGCAAGAGTTTTCCCGGGGCTCCTCCGGTGGCCGCGGCATGCGCGCTGCCGGTTTTCCCGCATCCCGCCAAGAAAACGTCATGCTTTCCACGTGAAATCAATCCAGTAAAATCAGCCATATTTTTGTGAGGCTGCCAGCCGAATTTGGGGTCATTCCGGGCCGGTTCCTATTTTTGCGTATTTTCTTGATTTTTAATGGTAGGAAAATAAAAAAAAATACTTCCCGACCTCGAAAAAATCTGGGAAAATTTATAAAGGTGGATTGGATTTTTGCCAACCTATGTGCAAAATTTCAGCTCAAAATACCAAGAAATGAATTTTTTAGAGGGGGGGTGACAGCTGGGACCTAGTAGTGTCTGCCCCTGCCAGAGCTGCAATAACACTTATAGCTCTTTAGGGGGGTGCCCCCCGACTGGCCATGGGGCGCGCTGGCTGGCGCCCATAGGCCTGCCGCGGGGGATTTGCGAGCTGCTGCTACACACGTGGGGGGCCTCACGGCCCGAAGTAACGCCGCCATCGATGACCCGTTTTCCGGCCGGCGACGACCCGATTCCGACCACCGCCCTATAAAAATCACACGCTGCGCGCCCGCCCGCGCCCGCGCCCGCGTCTGCGCTTGGCGCTGGGGCGCTGGGGCCTGAGGGCCTGGGGCCCTTGGGGGCCCTTGGGCTCTTGGGCGATTGGGGCGCGCGCGCGCGCGCGGCAATGATTTCCATGCCGCGCTGCGCAACGGGGGCTGACGCGGGGACAGCCCCTGCTGGCTGGCTATCTTACCCGCGGGGGGGCTGCCTTCGGGCCTTGCCCCCCTGCGCTCTTGCCTGCCCCCCGCGCGGGAGAGGCTACGCACACTCCTGCGGCAGCGATGCCAGCAGTGGGAAAAAATCGGCAGCGCGGACAGCCCCCTCTGGCTTGCTGTCGTGCCCGCGGGGGGGCTGCCTTCGGGCCCGGGGCAGCGGCAGCGATGCCAGCAGTGGGAAAAATCGGCAGCGCGGACAGCCCCCGCTGGCTTGCTGTCGTGCCCGCGGGGGGGCTGCCTTCGGGCCCGGGGCAGCGGCAGCGATGCCAGCAGTGGGAAAAATCGGCAGCGCGGACAGCCCCCGCTGGCTTGCTGTCGTGCCCGCGGGGGGGCTGCCTTCGGGCCCGGGGCAGCGGCAGCGATGCCAGCAGTGGGAAAAATCGGCAGCGCGGACAGCCCCCGCTGGCTTGCTGTCGTGCCCGCGGGGGGGCTGCCTTCGGGCCCGGGGCAGCGGCAGCGATGCCAGCAGTGGGAAAAATCGGCAGCGCGGACAGCCCCCGCTGGCTTGCTGTCGTGCCCGCGGGGGGGCTGCCTTCGGGCCCGGGGCAGCGGCAGCGATGCCAGCAGTGGGAAAAATCGGCAGCGCGGACAGCCCCCGCTGGCTTGCTGTCGTGCCCGCGGGGGGGCTGCCTTCGGGCCCGGGGCAGCGGCAGCGATGCCAGCAGTGGGAAAAATCGGCAGCGCGGACAGCCCCCGCTGGCTTGCTGTCTTGCCCGCGGGGGGGCTGCCTTCGGGCCCGGGGCCCCTGCGCTCTTGCCTGCCCCCGCGCGGGAGAGGCTAGGCGCTGCTGGGGCCAGCCCGACGTCGCTGGCCGCGCATGCGCGCTGCCGGTTTTCTCGCATCCCGCCAAGAAAACGTCGTGCTTTCCACATGAAACCAATCCAGTAAAATCAGCCATATTTTTGTGAGGCTGCCAGCCGAATTTGGGGTCATTCCGGGCCGGTTTCCTATTTTTGCGTATTTCCTTGATTTTTAATGGTTGGAAAATAAAAAAAAATACTTCCCGACCTCGAAAAAATCTGGGAAAATTTATAAAGTTGGATTGGATTTTTTCCAACATATGTGCAAAATTTCAGCTCAAAATACCAAGAAATGAATTTTTTAGAGGGGGGGTGACAGCTGGGACCTAGTAGTGTCTACCCCTGCCAGAGCTGCAATAACACTTATAGCTCTTTAGGGGGGTGCCCCCTGGCTGGCCATGGGGCGCGCTGGCTGGCGCCCATAGGCCTGCCGGGGGGGTTTTGTGGGCTGCTGCTATGCTCGGACTAACGTGGGGGGCCTCATGGCCCGAAGTAACGCCGCCATCGATGACCCGTTTTCCGGCCGGCGACGACCCGATTCCGGCCACCGTCCCTGTGACCCGCTCCAAGCCGTTGGGCGCGTTGGGGCTGCTTATCCGCGGCTGCGGGCGCGCACGCACTCTGATTTGCCAGCGCTCGTGCCAACCAATAGGCAGCCCCAACGCGCCCAACGGCTTGGCGCGACGTCACGATTCCGGCCACCGTCCCTGTGACCCGCACCAAGCCGTTGGGCGCGTTGGGGCTGCTTATCCGCGGCTGCGGGCGCGCACGCACTCTGATTTGCCAGCGCTCGTGCCAACCAATAGGCAGCCCCAACGCGCCCAACGGCTTGGCGCGACGTCACGATTCCGGCCACCGTCCCTGTGACCCGCTCCAAGCCGTTGGGCGCGTTGGGGCTGCTTATCCGCGGCTGCGGGCGCGCACGCACTCTGATTTGCCAGCGCTCGTGCCAACCAATAGGCAGCCCCAACGCGCCCAACGGCTTGGCGCGACGTCACGATTCCGGCCACCGTCCCTGTGACCCGCTCCAAGCCGTTGGGCGCGTTGGGGCTGCTTATCCGCGGCTGCGGGCGCGCACGCACTCTGATTTGCCAGCGCTCGTGCCAACCAATAGGCAGCCCCAACGCGCCCAACGGCTTGGCGCGACGTCACGATTCCGGCCACCGTCCCCGGGACCCGCTCCAAGCCGTTGGGCGCGTTGGGGCTGCTTATCCGCGGCGTGGGCGTGGGGCCTTAACAAGCCGCGCTCGTTCCAAGGTGCTGGCAGCTGACGCGCGCCTCTCAGCTTGCCGCGACGTCCCGGTGGCGGTGGCCGGAATCCCTGCCGTCACCCGCTCCAAGCCGTTGGGCGCGTTGGGGCTGCTTATCCGCGGTCTCGGGCGTGGGGCCTTAACAGGATTCCCCTCGTGCCAAGGTGCTGGCAGCCCCAACGCGCCCAACGGCTTGGCGCTACGTAACGGCGACGTCCTGATTCCGGCCACCGCTGCCGTGACCCGCTCCAAGCCGTTGGGCGCGTTGGGGCTGCTTATCCGCGGTCTCGGGTGTGGG
>JAQIZT010000095.1:15000-27500 GCA_029228515.1 Populus alba x Populus x berolinensis | reverse complement strand
GGGGGCTGCCTTCGGGCCCGGGGCCCCTTGCGCTCTTGCCTGCCCCCCGCGCGGAGAGAGGCTAATGGCGCTGCTGGAGCCGAGCCCGACTGCGCGGGCCGCGAGCATTGCGCGCTGCCGGTATGTTCCTCAGATCACTCCCGCCAAGAAAACAGTCGTTCTATTCCACATGAAATACCAATTCACTATGTAATTATCAGCCATAATTTTGTGAGGGCTAGCAGCCGAATTTGGGGTCATTCCGGGCCGGTTTCCTTTGTTCTTTTTGCGTATTTCCTTTGATTTTTAATGGGTTTGGAAAATAAAAAAAAATACTTCCCGACCTCGACAAAAATCTGGGAAATATTTATAAAAGTTGGATTGGATTTTTTCCAACATAAGTGCAAAATTCCAGCTCAAAATACCATGAAAATTGAATTTTTTAGAGGGGGGGTGACAGCTTGGACGTAGTAGTGGCTACGCCTGTCCAGCGAGCTGCAATAACACTATATAGCTCTTTAGGGGTGTGCCCCCCTGGCTGGCCATAGGGCGCGCTGGCTGGCGCCCATAGGCCTGCTGCGGGGGATTTGTGGAGGCTGCTGCTATGCTCGGACTAACGTGGGTGGCCTCATGGCCCGAAGTAACGCCCGCCATCGAAGACATCCGATTATCTCCTCCGGCCGTACACGACGACCCGATTCCGGGCACCGTCCCTAGGGACCCGCTCCATGCCGTTTGGACGCGTTGGGGTTTGCTTATCCGCGGCTGCGGCTGCCCACTGCACTCTGATATTGCCAGCGCTTCGTGCCCAACCAATAGGCAGCCGACCAACGCGCCCTACGGCTTGGCGCGACGTCACTGATTCCGGCCAACCGGTCCCTGTGACCCGCTCCAAAGCCGTTGGGCGCGTTGGGGCTACTTATCCGCGGGCTGCGGGCGCGCACATATGCAACTCTGGATTTGCCAGCGCTCGGTACCAACCAAAAATAGGGCAGCCCCAACGCGCCCAACGGCTTGGCGCGAACGTCACAGGGATCCAGGCCACCGTCCCTTGTGACCAGCTCCAAGCCGTTGGTTCAGCGTTGGGGCTTGCTTTTCCGCGACTGCGGGCGCGCACAGCACTCTGTTTTGCCAGCGCTCGTAGCCAACCAATAGGCAGCCCCAACGCGCCCAACGGCTTGGCGCGACGTCACTTTCCGGGCCGAACCGTCCCTGTGACCGGCTCCAAGCCGTTTGGGGTACACTGCGTTGGGGCTGCTTATCCGCGGCATGGCGGGCGCGCACTTCACTCCGTCTGATGTGCCAGCGCTCGTGCCAACCAATAGGCAGAGCCCCATCGCGCCCAACGGCTTGGCGCGGACGTCCCGATTTCCGGCCCACCGTCCCCGGGAACCGCATCCAAGGCTCGTTGGGACGCGTTGGGGCTGCTTATCCGCGGCGTGGGCGTGGGCTTTTAACAAGCCGCGCTCCGTACCAAGAGTTGCTGGACAGCTGACACGATGTATGCCTCTCAGCTTGCCGCGACGTCCCGGTGGCGTTTGCCAGGATCTCAGTCACCGTCACCCGCTCCAAGCCGTTGGGCCCGTTGTGGGCTGCTTAGCCGCGGTCACGGGCGTGGGGCCTTAACAGGAGTCCCCCCTCGTATCAAAAAAAAAGGTGCTGGCAGCCGGCCAACGCGACCAACTTGTTTTTTGCGCTAACGTAACGGCGACGTCCTGATTTCCAGGCCACCGCTGCCTGTGACCCGCCTCACAAGCCGTTGGGTCGCGTTGGGGCGGCTTATTCACCCGGCGGTTCTCGGGTGTAGGGTAGACCTTAACAGGATTCCCGCTTCGTTAGGCCAAGTGTGGCTTGGTCAGCCCACAACAGCACGAGGCCAACGGCTTGGCGTCGACGTCACGGCAGCGGAGGCCTCTGCCTGTGCTCGAAAGCTGGAGGCCTGGCCGACGTGTCTGGTGCGGACTGGCTACGACTGATCTTGGGGATTGCGAGGTAGAATGCTGTACTAGCGTGGGCGTGCCGCATTCAGTTGCTGCGCTCGTGCCAAGGTGCTGGCTCTCGCTCGCCTAACCCAAGCCTCCTGGCCCATGTGCCCGCTGCCGAGGCCATGGCCTCCGTCTTCCGAGCTGAGGCAGATGGCCCCTAAGGCCGAATGATTGTCCCTGTTGCTACCCCCCCATCGCCTGTCCCTATCGAGATCCGCGCGCTTGCCCCCGCGGCTTGTTGCGATGTCCCTTCGAGGATCCTCACCGCGGTCCCCCGCTGCTTTATTGGTTTTTTTTTTTTTGTGCCCTTATTGTTCCCTTCGAGATCCTTCGAGTCCCCCAGCGGCGTGTTGGTCTGTCCCTTCGAAGAGCCTTTCGCAGGCCAGCGGTGGCGGAGCACGATCTCTCTCGATGGTGTTTCCAGTTGACCTCAAAGTAGGCCGTGGTTCGCTTATTTAATCGTCGGGATGGTTGTCGCGTGTACGCAGAGTCGCATGAGCGTTAAATTGGGCTGAGTTTCCGTGTCGTCAGGCTCCGTGCTTGTGCACCGAACTGTCGGCCTGCCTGACCACCCATCACTCTCAGTGCCCCAGAGACTTGGGTGGCCATTCGGCGAGGCGGGGTTCCTGTGCTAGCGTACCCACACTTCGGTGGAATTTGAACTGTGAAGCTGGCCCTCTCCGCCGCGCGCTCTCCGCCGGGGGCGCGGGGCGAACCTAGCTCAGCGGCGCCCGTGTTCCAGTCAGAAGCGTAAATCCCGCCGAACTGGCCCACTAGGCGCTGGGCCGCTGCGTATTAGGGCTTTCGGATGCCGGAATTCGCGATGTCGGCGCGGGGGCCTCCGCCCCTGCGACCGTCCCGTTTTCGCGAGCCGCTCCGTGCTCGATAAAAACGACTTCCTCGCCCGTCTCGCGCTTGCCTTACGTCATCATCGGCAGTCGGGGAGCGTAGCGGGTCGTGGTGTCGCCAAGGAATGCTACCTGGTTGATTCCTGCCAAGGTAGTCAGATGCTTGTCCTCAAAAATTAAGCCTTGCATCGTGTAAGTTAATTGAACTAATTCAGACTGTGAAACTGCGAATGGCTCATTAAATCAGTCTAATAGTTCTTGTTTTGATGGTATTTGCTAAATCTCGGATAACCTGTAGTAATTCTAGAGCTAATACGTGCAACAAACCGCGACTTTCTGGAAGGGACGCGATTATTAGATAAAAGGTCGATCGGCGGGCTCTGCCCGTTGCTCTGATTGATTCATGATAACTCAGAGCGATCGCACGGCCATCGTGCGGCCGACTGCATCATTCAAATTTCTGCCCTATCTCCTATCTTTCGATGGTAGGATATGAAGGCCGTACTGTAACGGTAAATTAAATGTGCACGAGAGTGCACGCTTCGGCAGGCTGGCCAAAATGGGGCCTAAGGTCGGCTGGCAGCCATGCCAATGATGGGAGAAATCGCAAGACGGCAGATTTGTGCGGCCACTATTTTCGTCAAAGGGAAATCAGCAGCGCCGATTGTCGAACGAACATAGGCTTTGACGATGAGCAGTATAAAAAAAAAAGATGAGATGTCGAAGCTAGGCGAGAAAAAAACGTTCAGGGCCATCAGCCGACGAGAACAGGGGCTGACGAGGAAATTCGGCAGCGCAAACATTTGGGAGCCTGCACGCAGTATGTGAATGACGGCCAATCGCAGGAATTGGAAGCCTGCACGCAGATGCGAATTCGGCAGCGGACGCAGCAGACTTGCGGGCGAATTCAGCAGCGCGCAGCAGCTTTTGCAAGTCAAGGGGATCGATATCTTGGACACGATCTAAAACTTGGGCGAAGGACTGTCCAATGGCAGGCGTATGACTCAACAGGCTGACGAAGCAAGAGTTCTGGCAGATGGGGCTGCCAATGCCGTGACATGCTGGATGTGGGAGGCTGACAACGGGGGTGCTGTCCAAGCTGCTGAGATCATAGGGTGGAGGGGCCGAATATTGGTGGAGAAAGTGCTTTCACCAACGCCAGCTAGAGAAGAATGGTGGGGAGGAATACTTCCATCTTGTCCTGAAATAATAGGGAGGCCACTATGATCATGGGTGAGCCGACTAATGGAAATGGGAGAGCCACTAATGATGATGGGGAAGGTAGTGCTCCACTAAGTCCCGAAATTGGGGGATGTTAGGTGAGAATGGAAGTTCACACTACTTGGCTATAAAAAGGCTGCAAAACCTCTGCTGTGGAGGAGAAGCAGTGCACTGAGGGATCAATATCCGAGCATGTAGAGAGACATGCGTTGGGAGTCCGGCATGTAGGGAGGCATGCGTTGGGGCAAGTTATCAGCATGTAGGGGCATTGCGAGAGACATGTGAAATTCACAAGTTAGGGATATCCGGGCGTTAGTGTAGCATGTCGCGATTTGTGACATAGCACCACATACAGGAATTAGGTGTATAGGTTTCCCTTATAGATGAGATTAAAAAAGGTTGAAAATGAGTCCATGTAAAGCTTGTTGGTGCCACTTCTATTTATCTTGCTTGTGTATATCCGCTTAGCTTAGTTATTAGAGCAAACAACGAGTGGGTAATTGGTGAGTGAAGGCTGAGGTCCTAGGCGCAGGGAGTACTAAGCTGCCGCACGGGATTATTTGCGAGGCGAAAAATAACCCCCGTTACAGTTGGTAACTAGAGCGACAGATTGGATCAAGATGGGTTTGCTTTTTTGTCTTGGCAGACTTGAAGACCGTAGCAAATGGGTCTCAAAGCGTTTGTGTGGCTTCCGTGGGCAGAATGACGAGAAATGATTCTGCGGCCATATCAATCGGATTGATTTTGGGAGTCTACTGCTTCTGCCGAGGGATAGGCAGATACAAGCGCAATAATCAGCGACGAGAATGCTGGATTTCCTCTTCGACAAACGGAAGGTGACACCTGATTTTTGGGAAGAAACATTTTAAAAAAACTGCCCCCCTGCCGATGGATGGGCAGAAACATGAAGGAGGAGCGCAGATTCAAGCGCAATGATCAGATCAACGAGAAATGCTGGAGTTTTCTCAGGACAAATCGAGAAGGAGACTGATATTAGGGAGAAACATTGTTGGCTGGACTTTGCCAGATGGATTGGCATGAGACATGAAGGAACAGAGCGCAGATTCGCGATTTCGTGACGAAACGATGGGCTGTTTTCGTAAGCACAGACGATGGATTGTTCTGGTGAGCAGATCAACAGGGCTGAATTGTTCGAAGCTATTCTGGGGAAAGCTTACCAGCGGGTATTGAGGCAGTGTTGGTGAGTTCAAAAAGCCTGCATAGTTTGTAGGTAATTAAGTAATGCCGACGCAAAGTCATGGCAAAGTGATCCAATATCAAAAGGTCTGCTGATTCGGCCATCAGGATGGAATAGCAGAATTGGGCGCAGGAGCCAGCGAAGGGACATGCTGGAAGTTTCTAGAGTTTTCGGTCAAAGCCGAAGGGGAAGGATGGGGGCGAAGATAGAAGAAGCACTTCAATGGGAGAGAGCCCAGACTTGCTGCTGAACATGTAAGGTCAGAACGAGAAAGCAAATTCGGTAAGAGGGTTCGAAACCTGAATTATCATACTGTTTCTCTTGCGATGAAAATTATTACTTTGTGGGGAATTAGCTGCACCAAAGATGGGATATCTTAATGCTGTCCAGAGTAGGAAGATGGTGTTGGGGTTGGCAATAACGAAAATTTTAATGTGTTTGCTGGATAACTGAGATGGAATTCAGTCATCATAATGCCTACATATCGGTGAGAGAGGCTGTCTGGCCTTGCTGCCCTCCGTAGATGGCAGAATTATTTGGTAGTCTGGATGTCTTGACGATGGTTGATCAGGACGCAGATTCGGCGACCAAGACATGGAGAGATTCGGTTGAGGGAGCCAGAATCTATCAACGAGGATTGGATTTGGTGTAGCTGCTTTGGTGGGGAGGCAGTGTGGGGAAAATTTTGGTGCGTCTTGACGAATGAATGTTCATGGCGTTGGAACCAAGATTCAGCGATTGAAGGCTGAGTAAAACAACTTGGTCGTATGGCCAAGGAATAATCTGCGAGAATTTTGATGCGGATATTACGGCCTTGTGGGAGGCAGAATACATGTCATTCGGTGGAGACCTTGACGATTAGAAAGCGCAGGGCGAAGTAGACAGAGAAGTGTGCTGGAGATGGACTCTGGGTCACGTTTGGATGCTGAATTGGAGGAAGAATAGTCGAGGTGAACAGATTCGGTAGCCGATTCAGTGTAGCTTGAATGGGAAGCTCATAATCGTCAGACAGAAGATGATTTTGTGTGCTGTCATTGGAGGCAGTACGAGTGGCTATTTCTATAGCATTGTGACAACGGATGTTTTACAATGATGAGAAGCAGAATGCATAATGACATTGGCATAAGGTTGTTGCAAGTATTCGATGGACGAAACTATGCAGCGAAGGTGGAAAACAGTAGGGGGCTGTTAGCGTCAACGCGAAATTCTTGTGTGTGGTTACGAAGTTTTTCTGGGGCATGACAGTAGCAGCATTGGAATCCAGGTCAAACGAGACTTGTTGCTGGGATCTTATGTATTTTGTGCTATGGCATAGGTGTATTGAGGACCTTAGCCTGAAAGACTTCGACAACGAGATGGGATTGAGCGCTGAAACTTGATGGTTGGCGAATGGAGCCGAACGACAATGTCTATAATTGTTTACTATTCATACTAAAGGGGCTGGATTGGGAGAACTTCCTGACGAGAGAGGAGATCATTCAGTTTCTGGAGCAACTGGTGATGGCTATGTGAAAGACTTGGAGAAGTTGCTAGGAGCAGTATGTTGAACTTGCGGCAAAGGGACCGAAAGTTGCAAATCTGTGGACGCAGAATGGTGCTGTCTTGAAGGTAAGAATATATAAAAAAAAAGTAACAAGCAGTCGCAGCTGCATCAGGATGCAGGCCCTTCTCTCTAGGAAAATTTCCAGACACAAAAATCTCATGCGAAGGAGTGCGGAGTTCTAAAGAGTGGTGACGTTTTGGACATAGACAAAAAAGGGGAAGTGAACGGCATACGTAAATTCTATTTGTAGTGCGTACCACTAAGTATAACAATTACGTGGCTAAATAGGTCGTGCCTAGTTGATGAGACGACTTGGGCGTGGCCAGACTGCCTTGGGGGCGAGGCAGAATTGTAAGAGTTTCAGAACTTTAACTGACGTGGTCAGATCTCGGTTTGAACTCTAGACGGCGAGAATGTGCCAACGAAAAATCAACAGCACTGCAGGGAATTTCGGCAGCGATAGGGACAGCAGCAGCCTTAGCGTAGGCTGAGGCGAATTCGGCAGGATGAGATGATGTGTCTGAAGCATGAACTAGTAAGCAATATTCTAGAACTCTTGCAAAGGGGAACTAGTATAAACTGAGAACAGTTGAAGAATTGGTGGGGTTCTTCTGGGAGATTCCTATGATTCTTTGATAGGGTTTTTTGTGTGACTGTATATGGTCGAAGAAAGGAACGGAGTCCTTTGGGTGCGTAGAATGGGCATCATAAACTTTGCGAAACAGGCTTGCGAGTATAATGGTATTGATATGTTGGTGGACATAACCAACGAACCAAACTGAAGGTGTCACAATCATGGTTTGATAACAAGTTGACGAAATTCCGGTGGGCTGAATTGTTGTCAAGTGTGGACAAGGCTAAAAAGAGGCTCTAAGTGGGGAGAAACATGGATTGAACGAGGAGCAGATGCGGTGTCAAAGATACTTACAAATCTGTCCGACAAAAGTAGACAGAGGAGCGTCAGGGTCCTTTTGGTGGAGGTGGTTTGTAACGGTATAAGATGTGCAACGAGGTGCACAGCTTCGGCAGCTTGGCCAAAATGGGCCATAAGGGCGCTGAACCAATCATGGCCTAACGATGGGAGAAATTCGGCAGCGCAGGATTTGTGCGGCCATCAGGTTTCGTCAAAGGGACATCAGCGAGCGCAATTGTCGACGAACATGGGCTTGAACGATGGAAGTTCGGAGCCTAGGCGAGAAAACTCGTCATGGGGCATCAGCCGACGAGAACAGGGGGGCTGACGAGGAATACGGCAGCGCAAATCATTGGGAGCCTGCAACGCAGATGTGGAATGCGGCAGCGCAGGTAGTGGAAGCCCGGCACGCAGATGCGAATGTCCGGAAGCGCGCATCAGACTTGTCGGGCGAGAATCGGTCTGCGATCGCGCAGCAGCTTGAGGCATTCAAGGGGATCTTTCTTGGCACGATCTAAAACTTGGGCGAAGGACTGTCCAAGGCAGGCGTAATGACTTTCAAGCACGCTGACGGAAGCAAGAGCTGTGCAGGATGGGGGCTGCCAAGCGGACACATGCTGTGGATGTGGGAGCACAACTGGGGTGCATGTCCAAGCTGCTGAGATCATAGGTGGAGAGGCCGAATATTGGTGGAGAAAGTGCTTCACCAACCACACTAGAGATAATGGTGGGGAGAATACTCCACTTGTAGTCCTTAATATAGGGGAGCCACTATGATCATGGGTGAGACACTAAGGGAAGTGTGAGAGCCACTAATGATGAGGGGGAAGGTATGTGCTCCACTAGTCCCGAAATTGGGGTATGTTAGGTGAGAATGGAAGTTCACCTACTTGGCTATAAAAGGGCTGCAAAACCTCTGCTGTGGAGAGAGAGCAATGCACTGAGGGAAAATCCAGCATGTAGTAGGAGACATGCGTTGGGAGTCCGGCATGTTAGGAGAGCATGCGTTGGGGCAAGTTTCAGCAGGTAGGTAGTGCATGCGAGAACAATGTAAATCACCAAGTTAGGGATAGCTTAGTGTAGCATGAGCGATTTGTGCATAGCAACACATAACGGAATTGTGTATAGTTTCCTCTTATAGATGAAATTAATAAAGGTTGTGAAAGAGTTCCTGTAAAGGCTGTAGTGGCACATTCTATTATCCTTGCCTTGTGTATTCCGCTTGCTTAGTTTATTAGGCAAATTCTCACGAGTGGGATTGGTAGACAGGGAAGGCTGTGTCTAGCGGGACTAAGGCTGCCAGGCACGGAATTTATTTGCCGAGGCAAAAAATATCCCCCGTGACACCTACCATGGTGAGTGACTGGATACGGAGAATTAGAGTTCAGATTCCGGAGAGGGATCCTGAGAATAACGAGTCTAACAACATCCATTAGGAACGGCAGCAGGCGCAGCAAATTAACCCAATCCCTGACAGACGAAAGGAGAGTATAGACAATATATACACAATAACCGGTGCTCTTCGAGTCTGGTAATTGGAATGAGTACAATCTAAATCCCTTAAACGAGGATCCATTGGAGGGCAAGTCTGGTGCCTTAGCAGCCGCGGTAATATCCTCTACCAAGAGCGTAGAGTTAAGTTTTATCAGTTAAAAAGCTCGTAGTTGGACTTATTGGGGTTGGAGGTCGGCCGATCCGCCTACAGGTGTGCACTCAAACGTGTCAGCCTAATTCGTCCCTTCTACCGGCGATGCGCTCCTTGGCCGTTAACAGGCCGGTCCGTGCCCAAACCTGGTGCTGTTATCCTTCAAGAAATTAGAGTGCGTCAAAGCAAGCCTACGCTCTGGATACATTGAGCATCGGATAACATTCATAGAAGTTTCGAATCTTCTATTCGTGTAGGCCATTCGTGGAATCGGAGTAATGATTAACAGAGACAGTCGTGGGCATGCGTAGTTTTCATAGTCAGAGGTGAAATTACTTGGAATTTATGAAGAGACGAACAACTGCGAAAGCATTTGCCAAGGATGTTTTTCATTAATCAAGAACGAAAGTTTGGGGCTCGAAGACGATGCATGAACATACCGTCCTAGTCTCAACCATATAAACGATGCAGACACACAGGGATTGGCTGATGGTTGCTTTCTAGGACAATCCGCCAGCGACCGTTATGAGAAATCAATAGTTTTTGGGCTCTGGGGGAAGTATGGTCGCAAGGCTGAAACTTAAAGGAATTGACGGAAGGGCACCAACCAGGAGTGGAGCCTGCCGCTTAATTTGACTCAACACGGTGGAAACTTACTACAGGTTTACCAGACATAGTAAAGTGATTGATCGAACTGAGAGCTCTTTCTACGAGTCTATGGGTGGTGGTGCATGGCCGTATTCTTATTGGTTGGTAGGGAGCGATTTGTCTGATTAATTCTCGTAAACGAACGCGACCTCAGCCTGCTAACTAGCTATGCGGAGGGAACTCGTAACACTCCGGCGGCCTAAGCTTCATTATAGTCAAGGGACTATGGCCTTGCGCCTCCGCCTAAATAGGAAGTTTGAGCGGAAAGCATTGTACAGGTCTGTGAAGCCCTTTAGATGTTTCGGGGCCGCACTGGCTAAAGCTGACCCCCCATTTTTCCTTAGCGAACGCACTAATAAAAATAAAGCTACATCTGACTAATTCAACGAGTCTATAGCCTTGGCCGACAGGCCCGGGTAATTCTTTGGATAATTTCATCGTGATGGGGATAGATCATTGGCAATTGTTGGTCTATCAACGAGGATTTCCTAGTAAACATGCTTGAGTCATCAGCATCGCGTTGACTACGTCCCTAATTGCGCCTTTGTACACAGAACCCCGCAAATCACTATGAAATTAACTCGCCCGTACACGCTCCCAAACCCTATTGAATGTTCCGGTGAAGTGGTTTCGAACCAGCGGCGACGTGGGCGGTTTGCCGCCGCGCGACGTCCGCTCGAGAAAGCCACTGAAAACCCTTATCATTTGTTGTAGAAGGAGAAGGTTCTGTAACAAGTTTTACTCGTAGGTGATCCTGCGGAAGGACCCATTGTGCCCGAAACCTGCCTAGCAAAACCGACCCGCGCACCCTTGGCAAGAAACAAAGCTGGGCTCGGGGGTCCCAACCCCGCCCCCTCCCGATGGTCCACGCGAGCCGTGGAGGACCGCGTCCTTGCGCCCTGCGCGGCGTTGGTCCCCGCAAACGAACCCCGGCCGCGAGAAGCGCCAATGGAAAATTGAGTACTAAGAGCGCGCCCACCGGGGAAGCCTCGGCGTCGGGGGGCGCCGCGCCCTGTCTTCTGGTGATAATCTAAACCGACTCCCACGGCAACGGATATCTATCTTGCTCTTCGCATCGATGAAGAACCCGTAGCGAAATGCGAATACTTTGTATGTGGAATTGCCCAGAAATCCTCCGTGAACCATCTGAGTCGTTTGAACGCAAGTTGCCCCCTAGGCTTCCTGGTCCCGAGGGCCACAGTGACCCTGCCTGGGATTGTCACGCAAAGTCGCCCCCCCGTCCTTACCCCCTCGGGGCTCGCGAGGGCGGGCCCGGATACACTGGTACCCCGCTTCCCGCCGCAGCGCATTCCCAAATGCTCGCGGTTTTGGCCCCCCAAAATCACCGAGTCCTCGGCGAACGTCCCGCAACACGAACGAACCGGGTTGGTTGAGAGAACCCCTCGGGTTCACGTTCGTTCATTAGCGACGCGCCTGATCCAGCCCCCCTTTATGGGAAATCTTCCTGGACCCCCCAACGGCAATCGAAATTCTAGGATGCCCTCGTTGCGACCCCAGGAGTCCAGGCGGACCTAAACCCGCTGAGTTTAAGCATATCAATTAAGCGGAGGAAAAGAAAACTATACAAGGATTTCCCCTAGTAAACGCGAGCGAACCGGGAAAAATGCCCAGCTTGAGAATCTGCCCGCCCTGAGCGGCGGTCCGAATGTGTAGTCTGGAGAACAGTCCTCTACGGCGGACCCAGGCCCAAGTCCCCAGTAAAGGGGGCCCGCCCGAGAGAGGGGGAGAGCCCCGTCGTGGCTGACCCCAGCCCCGCAGCACGAGGCCGACTGTCCTGCGAGTCCGGGTTGTTTGTTTTGGGAAATTGCAGCCCCAATCCAGGGCGTTAAATTTCCCGATCCAAGGCTAAATACAGGCGAGAGACCTGATAGCAAAAAACATGGTTTACCGCGAGGGAAAGGATGAAAAGGGACTTTTGAAAAAAGCAGTCAAAGAGGGCTTGGAATTAGTCGGGATAGAGGGAAAATGGATAGGGGGCCGGCGATGGCGCCCCCGGTCCCCGATTTGAAAAACGGTTACGGCCGTCCCGCCGATCGGCTCGGGCCGTGGAAACCCGATGCGGATTCGCGGGTGGCGGCCAAACCTCGGGCCCCACCTTTTGGAAAAACGCCCGTGGAGACGCCGAGCGTTCGCGATCGTGGACTGCAGCGAGCTGCCGCCGACACGGCGTGCCCCGGCAACCATGCGCGCTCCGGAGCTTATCGGCCTTTTGGGGCTCCCCATTCGTCCCGTCGGAAACAACGGACCAAGGAGTCCTGTACATGTGTGCGAGTCAATACAGGGCGTGTAATACCCGTAAGGCCCGCAAGGAAGCCTGACTGGCGGGATCCCCTCCGAGGGTTGGAGCAGCAACCGCGCGTACCGAACCTTGATCGTTCCTTGAGAAAGGTTTTCGAGTGAGAGCATGCCTTGTCGGGACACGAAAGTATGGTGACCGATGCCTAAGCCGGGGCGAAGCCCAGAAAGGAAACTCTGGTGGAGGCCCGCAGCGATACTGAC
>JAQIZT010000095.1:7500-10000 GCA_029228515.1 Populus alba x Populus x berolinensis | reverse complement strand
AGCAAGAGTTTCTCAGAGGCTCCTCCGGTGGCCGCGGCTGATGCGCGCTGCCGGTTTTCCCGCATCCCGCCAAGAAAACGTTCATGCTTTTCCACGTGAAAAGCAATCCAGTAAAATCAAGCCATATTTTTCGTGAGGCTGCCAGCCGAATTTGGGGGTCATTCCGGGCCGGTTCCTATTTTTGCGTATTTCCTTGATTTTTACTGGTGAGGAAAATAAAAAAAAATACTTCCAGACCTCGAAAAAATCTGGGAAAATTTATATAAGGTGGATTGGATTTTTGCCAACCTATGTGCCACAAATTTCAGCTCAAAATACAAGAAATGAATTTTTTAGAGTGGGGGGGTGACAGCTGGGGACCTAGTAGTGTCTTGCCCCTGCCAAGAGCTGCAATAACACTTATAGCTCCCTTTAGGGGTGGTTTGCCCCCCGACTGGCCATGGGGCGCGCGTGGCTGGCGCCCATAGGCCTGCCGCGGGGGTATTTGCTGAGCTGGCTGTCTACACACGTGGGGGGGCCTCACGGCCCGAAGTAACAGCCGCCATCGATGACCCGTGTTTTTTCCGGCCGGCGACGACCCGATTCCGACCACCGCCCTATAAAAATCACACGCGCGCGCGCGCCGCCCGCGCCCGCGTCTGCGCTTGGCGCTGGGGCGCTGGGGCCTGAGGGCCTGGGGCCCTTGGGGCCCTTGGGCTCTTGGGCGATTGGGCGCGGCCGCGCTGCGGCAATGATTTCCATGCCGCGCTGCGCAACGGGGGCTGACGGGGGACAGCCCCTGCTGGCTGGCTATCTTACCCGCGGGGGGGCTGCCTTCGGGCCTTGCCCCCCTGCGCTCTTGCCTGCCCCCCGCGCGGGAGAGGCTACGCACACTCTGCGGCAGCGATGCCAGCAGTGGGAAAAATCGGCAGCGCGGACAGCCCCTCTGGCTTGCTGTCGTGCCCGCGGGGGGGCTGCCTTCGGGCCCGGGGCAGCGGCAGCGATGCCAGCAGTGGGAAAAATCGGCAGCGCGGACAGCCCCCGCTGGCTTGCTGTCGTGCCCGCGGGGGGGCTGCCTTCGGGCCCGGGGCAGCGTCAGCCGATGCCAGCAGTGGGAACCACTATCTGGCAGCGCGGACAGACCCAGCTGGCTTGCTGTTCGTGCCGCGGGGGGGCTGCCCTTCGGGCCCGGGGCAGCTGGGCGCCGATGCAGCAGGGGGAAAATATTTCGGCAGCATGGCGCGGGGGGACAGCCCCCGCTGGCTTGCTGTCGTGCCCGGGGGGGGCTGCCTTCGGGCCCGGGGCAGCGGCAGCGATCGAACCAGCCCCGCTCGCGCTCCTCCACTCCGCTGCGCGGACAGCCCCCGCTGGCTTGGCTGTCGTGCACGCGGGGGGGCTGCCTTCGGGCCGCGTGGCAGCGGCCAACGATGCCAGCAGTGGGAAAAATCGGCAGCGCGGACAGCCCCCGCTGGCTTGCTGTCGTGCCCGCGGGGGCGGCTGCCTTCGGGCCAGGGGCAGCGGCACGCGATGCCAGCAGTGGGAAAAAATCGGCAGCGCGGGAGCACCCGCTGGCTTGCTGTCGTGCCCGCGGGGGGGCTGCCTTCGGGCCCCGGGCTCCCCCGCCCTCGCCCCCCCGCGGCAGCGATGCCGCCAGTGGGAAAATCCGGCAGCGCGGACAGCCCCCGCTGGCTAGCTGTCGTGCCCGGGTGGGGGCTGCCTTCGGGCCCGGGGCAGCTGGCACGCGATGCCAGCAAGTGGGAAAATACGGCAGCGCGGACAGCCGCCGCTGGCTTGCTGTCTTGCCCGCGGGGGGGCTGCCTTCGGGCCCGGGGCCCCTGCGCTCTTGCCTGCCCCCCGCGAGGGAGAGGCTAGGAGCTGCTGGGGCCAGCCCGACGTCGCTGGGCCTGGCTTGCGCGCTGCCGGTTTTCTCGCATCCCGCCAAGACCGTTCGTGCTTTCCACATGAAACCAATCCAGTAAAATCAGCCATATTTTTGTGAGGCTGCCAGCCGAATTTGGGTGGTCATTCCGGGTCGGTTCCTATTTTCTGCGTATTTCCTTGATTTTTAATGGTTGGAAAATTAAAAAAAAATACTTCCCGACCTCGAAAAAATCTGGGAAAAATTTATAAAGTTGGATCTGGATTTTTTCCAACATATGTGCAAAATTTCATGCTCAAATATTACCAAGAAATGAATTTTTTAGAGGGCGCGCGCGTGGGTGACAGCTGGGACCTAGTAGTGTCTACCCCCCTGCCAGAGCTGCAATAACACTTATAGCTCTGTTTAAGGGGGGTGACCCCCTGTCTGGCCATGGGGGCGCGACTGGTGGCGCCCATAGGGCCTGCGCGTGGGGATTTTAGTGGGTGCTGCTATGCTCGGACTAACCGTCCGGGGGGCCTCATTCGGCCCCCCCCACCCGGAGTAACGCCGCCATCGATGACCCGTTTTCCGGCCGGCGACGACCCGATTCCGGCCACCGTCCCTGTGACCGACTCCAAGCCGTTCGGGCGCGTTGGGGCT
>JAQIZT010000094.1:0-41984 GCA_029228515.1 Populus alba x Populus x berolinensis | reverse complement strand
AAACAAAATTTTTTTTGAAGAATAAATTAAAAAAATTAAAATTTTACACAGATTACTACGGTAAAATATGAAGAAAATTAAATATAAAAAGAATACACACTAAAATCCCCACGTAGGGTGTACGATAATTATGATGGGAAGTCATATAATATATATATATATGATAATTCAGAAAACCTGCAACCTGAACCCTAGAACCTGCTGGTGTGCTGGAGCTTCAAATTCCGTTTAAAATATAGCAAAATTGAGGAAAAGAAAAAGAGTGGTAATCGATTGCAATGTCAAAAAGCAAAAGTGGAAGGAGAGCCGATGATTCCAAATTAGGGTCATCGCAAAACATGGCACAATACATAATCATAATCAGCTTTTGACTCTTTTTAACTAAGCATATATTATATATTATATACTACTCAAAACACCTTTTTTTTTACACAACATTGCATCGAATTGCTCTGTCCCTCCCCTAATTTTACCGCAACGGCAGCAGCAAAGCAGCACAAATTAGAGGCCCGTGAAATCCAAGTAACCCCACCGCCACCTTGCATTTCCACCCACAACCAAAAATAACACCCCCATCAAGAACAGTTCCACCATAACCTACACACACCAACGAACTGATATTTCTTTTTACTTTTTTTTTTTGAAAAATTGGAAAAACACTTTACTGATTTAGTATTTACTGATATTTGTACATTAATTATTTGTGATAAAAGTTCAGAATTGGTTTGAATTTATCTTTTTTTCAAAAAAAAAAAGATTTGTTTTTTTTTTTTAATAAAAATTGTTATCTTAATCCTATCTTTCTTTGAAGGGTTTGAACAAAAAATGTAAAATATAAAAGGTTGTTGATTCAAATCAACAAAGAACAATATAAATATATATAAATAAATGTAGTTAGAAATTTATTTAATTAACATGATTTAAATCAATTATAGTTGAATGAAAAAATAATCCTTTATTTTTTTACTGAAAGAACCCTTGATTTTTCACAATTTAATTCTTTGATTTATAATAACTAATCAAATGTTCATGATAATGAAATTTAATTCTTTATTAATTTTAAAACCCATCTTTTAGTTTTCAGAATTCACCATAAATGAAGAGTTTCTAACTTAAAAAGCAATTTATCACATATTTGTTTTCTTCGTTTTTAAATTAGGTGTTTTTTATTCTCTTTTATGCTTAGTTTTTTCTGCATTTCAAAATCTAGAACCTTAGATTTATATTTTGTTGAGATATATTTGAGTTATTTTTAGTTTAAGTCAAAAACTTTGTTTAGAAGTAACTATGATATTGTTAGAATCTTTAAAAAAATATTGTAAATATTTTAGTTGTATAAATAAAGGAATAATAAATTTTAAAGACAAATGATCTGAGGGGTGGGGGGGGGGGGGGGGGAGTCCGTTGTTGTTGACAACAATAAAAATTTCATTTTTTTAATTCTTTGGTTTAAATTTTTGCCATTATTAATTTTATTAATAATATATATGCTAAGATTTTGATATGTATACATATTACAAAATTTAAATATATATTTAGTATGAATGCTAATATTTTTTTTCTGTGTTGCCCTATTTTTTATTATAAAAAACTAAATCTAGTCTAATAAAATACAAAATATATTCTACAAATAGATATAAAAGGAGAAAAGGAATATACCGGTTGATGATGGCCGGAGGTGGCAGTGGTCTAATACGTCGCGGAATCATTTTCACCAGTAGTCAAAGGAACAGCAGGATTGCTATTAATAAAAGGGAATGCCACTACCATTGACCTACTTTTATCTGCTATTGTATGTTGGCAACTGTTTCCATTGGAGAGCTTGCAGCACTAACCGCAAGGTGCAGGAGCAGGTGAAGAGGCTGTTTCAACTCGAGGATGGTAAGGGCCACACGCAAGGAGGAGATGCCGTATAATGTCGCCTGGAATTGATGCTGGAACTGGAGTTTGATGCCATTGGATGGAGCTGTACTGGTGGCGGTGGTGATGGAGAGACTTTTATGGAGACTTTTTGTGAAACGTGATTGCAGGATTTTAAGAGAGCCGTTTGTTGAATGTGAAAGTAGAAGAAAACCAGGGCGTGATGGGTGCCACTTCAGTTATTTGCATTTTGAACATGAAAAGATGTTAACACATTTTAAAGTATGAGCTTAGGAAGGGAAAAAAAGGGGGAAAAGATCTAAACTTTTTGAGCTAATTCTTGGCATTGTGAGAAGAAATTGGTAATTGTAGTCATCAAAGGAACAAAGAATATTGATACATTTTCTTATAGCAGCCTAATATGCATGTATAAAAACATAGGATATTGTAACATTATTGTAATTCCAATAGGAAGAGAGGGAGAAGAGATACCGTGAAGGAGGTGGAATTGGGCTTGAGAGAAGGCGTAGCTTGAGTGAAGTTGCAGAGGCTGAAGGCTCATTGGTTCTGGAAAATGTAAACAGCATGTAGCGATACATGTGTTTGAAAACTGAGAGAAGACCAAAAAAAAACACAACGTAAATGTATCAATTTGCAGCACCAAAAACGAAAAAAAAAAAACAAAAAACAACAAAGAACGAAAGAAATTAAAAAATGGTGGGTTTTCAAGTGCTCACTGATGGAGTCTTCCTATATAAACATTAGGAATCATTCCCACTCTGAAAAACCGTCTACGAGCATTGGTGTGGAGTCAGAAGGTTGCGAGAGTAGGGAGAGAACAGAGATCAAAAAACGAAGCAAAGGAAAAAATCTTCATTAGATGTGGCGACTGAGAGGCAATGATCATGAGAGGACTTAAAATACAACAAGGGGTTTTAATTCAAGCACTTGGTGCTCGTACCCTTGTCTCTGGCTCTGATCTGCAAGCTCCTCGGCCCTCGGGTTCATCAAACAGACAAGAGAGAGATCTAAGGAAAAACTATGTTTCTTGGAGAAAGTGGGAAGGGAGAGTACAGGTAAAATGTCCAGGTGTGTTTGGCTTTTGACGTGGGGATTTTTCTGAATGGATGACAGACATGGATCTTGAAGATTGTGGTGTTTTTTATTATTTTATACAGTAAAAGGTGGAATGATTTTGTTTTGTGGAAAAAACTTTCCTCAAAATTCTGTTAAATAAAAAAAAGGAAGCAAAGGGAATAATATTTGGGTAGCTCTCTGTTGAAAATGATGGAGATTTATTATTCTAGAATGATTAGCCTGTGATTATAACACTCTGCAGTCAACAGCTATAAAGCCTACTCTCACTTACCAAAGCAATATTACGGTAGCATGATTTTATTATAATATAAATTTTAATTCTTTTAATGTATTGTATTAAAAATTAAATTTTAAAAAATAAAAAAATATTATTTTAATATATTTTTTTAAATAATCTTTTTAAAAAATAATTATTACAACAAAAACAAATACGATTTTATTTTTATATGAGGAAGTGAGGAATCTGATTCACTTTTTTTATATATATATAAAATCTTAAAATCAAAATATATAATATAAATATTTAACTGTTACTTTCCAATTAAACCTTAAAATTGAAATTTATTCTATTTAAAATTTTATCATGAGCAAGTTATGTTATTATGGTTTCATGTAATGTGATTTACGAGGTTTTAGGTTTAATTTTCAAAGAATGAGAATGGATTAAGGAAAGCAAAAATGAATGCCCCCATTCCATAAATTCCATAACCTTAATAAAAAAAAATACATATTTGTTTGCTTGGAAAATAATATTTTAAAAAAATAAATTAAATTTTGATATTTGGATAGTGGTCATGAAAAAAAAATTAAATAAAAAACTTTACAATGTATGACCATATGTATAGAAAATAAGTTAGAATATAATATTATTAAAATGTTTTCCCCCCAAATTTATTAAAAGAATGAAGAAGAAATCTTATCGAAAAAAAAGTTGAGGATTAACTTGAAAAAAATAATATAAATTTCAAAAATTATTTCAAATAAAATAAATAACAATAAAAGTAATAGAGACTAATAAATTTGACATGTAATAAAGTTAAAAAATAATAAAATTTTAAAAAAAATAAAATTTTCAAAAATTATTTCAAAAAAACATAAATAGAGATAAAAAAAAAAGAGATCAAATCTAATAGATAAAAATAATATGAACAGAAAAAAAAATAAAAAAAATCAAAGTTGATATAAAAATTAAATTCTATGAAATGAAATTAAAAAAAAAAATAAGAATCAAAAATAAAATGTACAACAATCAAAACATTGAGAGGACTAGATAGTGATATAATCCAACAAATAATAAGATATTTACTGAATTTTCCACAACTTTTGGAAAAATAACTTCCTCATCAAATATAAAAAGAATAATATTTTTATAAAATCAAATCAATATTTTTTATTAGATCAATTTTTTTTAATAGAATATAAACACAAAAAAATTTAAAATATAATAACTAAAAAATCACACTTACTATTTAAAAAATATAAACAATGCCCTAAACTCCAAACTCATTACTTAATCCGTTGAAAAACAAAATAGAAGAGGAGAGCAACAAGAGCACCTGCTTTGGTTTTTTAAAAGCTTAAATCTACCTAGTGAAATGGAGCCGTAAAACAGAAAGCCAATTGGCGAAGACTTGTATAATTATTGTAATCTTGATGCAGCCCAAGTTCTTGTCAGACGCAACAAAAGGACTGAAAAATGCAATGACAGGGCACTTGGAGGTTTTGACCCAGCGATTGAAGCGATTTGTTCTTTTTCTCTGTATCCTGGGTTCAAACCTCACCATGCACGCCTGTCACATCAAACCCCAGTGGCTTACATGTTCACTGGGTTTGCAAGATATTCAGTGAAGCCATTGGATTAGTCGTGGTGCGCGCAAGGCTGCTCCATACACCCACGTAAATAAATAAATAAAAAAAGACAATGACAAGGGGCTAAAAGACACAAAAAAAAATTAAAACAAATAAACAAACAAACAGTAAGAAATAATTTTTAAAAATATTTTTGCCAAATATAAGAAAATAAAATTTTTTTATTTTTAATATCAACACAACAAAAAAATCCCCCCCCCAAATAAAACAAAAAAAAAAACATTAAAAAATTACTTTAATATTTCAAGTTAGATATATTTTTTAAAATATAGTTAAATACAATTTTAAAATGATGTTTTTTTAGTTTCCTTGAAGACACAAAAAAAGTCTTTCTTTTTCAAATAACACAAGTGTTAAAAACATTTACAAACAGACTCAACTAAAAGATTGAAAGAATAACACAACTTAAATAGTTAAAAGTAACGCAATCAATGATATTCCCAGTAATGCAATTAAGCTACCTTATTTTCAATAGCGCAATTCAATTTATCAAGTTATCGGGAAGGGCAAAACCTTCACATATATATAAAAAAAAAAAACAAATATGAAGGATGCTTTATTTGAAAGTATCTGCTACTGATGTAGTAGGGGATTGTAAAAACTAAATATTTGAAATTATTTGAGTCAGTGTTTAACACAACTAAAAAAGAATATTATTGAGAAAGATTAGAGTGAATAACCTAGTAAAGTCTTTCATAACCTGAATAAGATAGATTTAGATTCAAAGAAGAGGTATGATTGTGTCGGACTGGGTTAATCACTAAACACAACAGGATTTGATCGTTGGATTAGACTCAAATTTTTCGTAGGTGGTTCTACAAATAAATTTCCAAAAGTTAGCTGTTCTGTTATTTATCAATCATTGAGTCTCTCAGAATTTAGGCACGAAAAGATGCTATATTGGGCCACCTTAATTTTTTATTTTTCCTAGGTTCTTTTTTTTCATATTTAATCACTTTAA
Organism: Populus alba x Populus x berolinensis; assembly: GCA_029228515.1. NCBI lineage: Eukaryota > Viridiplantae > Streptophyta > Magnoliopsida > Malpighiales > Salicaceae > Populus > Populus alba x Populus x berolinensis. Next base: position 36,196 of record JAQIZT010000094.1, on the reverse strand, counting down.
TTTAGAATTTGTTGTAATGTCCCTTCATATGCTTCTAGGTTTTTAGTTGTTTTATAGTAGAAACAAAATTTTTTGGTCTATATACAAAGCCCTGCAAAACTCCCCCCCCTACAAGGGAGCCACACCATATACTACATTTTTTTTAGAGAATAAAGCAATGACCTTATGGTTAACTTTTTGTAACCTTTTTCGCTTAACAAAAATCTCGTGTTTTCTGTGTTGGTTTTTAATCCTTATAGCTTCCACTTGCATTAGAAGTTGTGGCTATTGTAGTGGCAACCTTGCACATAGTGTGCATGAAACCGATCTATACAGGTTATGTTACATGAACATATGCCAAACAATTCACATATACATGTAGCGTAATTTTCATATTTTTTTCATATATTTATATATTTTAATACATTTGTAAAGGTTGTGTTTACCCTTTAATTTAGCACAACCTTTATAATTTTTTTTTTATTTATATAAAGAATCCCACTTTTATTTTTTTATTTTTTTATAGTGCAACACCAAAAGTAATGATAGTTGGTTACACCATTAGGAGAAGCACAACTTATTCAGTTACATTGCTTCTAATAACATAACTATCACAAATTGTGTTACTTTTTTCATTTTCTTATTATTTTAGTTTGCAAGTTATTTTTGTTATCTATGCTGATTAAAAAAAAACACTGAAAAAAATATCATACGAGGCCTTTTTTCTTACAACCTATTGCCTTATATACAAGTTTTTCCCACCAATCCAGCTATTAACAGAATCTTAATGAACTTCTTAACTGACTAACTAACAACTATAATAACTTCCCTAAGTATAACTATCTACATTGCCAACTAATAGTAATTGTCATACTAGTTTGTTCTCACTATATTTTATAGCTTTTGCCTTTAGCTTCCTTTCTAATCTTTAACCATCATGCTCATGAACAATTCCCCTCCCATATAAGATTCTTATCCGAATAATTATTGTAAAAGTCAAGAAAATATGGTTGTTAAGTTTTTCCAAACATTTCCATGTTGCATCTTTCTTAAACAATTAGACTATTAAATAAATCTCATGGTTATAAACTTGATTTTAATATTTCCATATTGACGGAAGAGGGTTTGGCAGCTGGCTTTACTAATAGAGCTGGTAGTCAAATCTGTTGTACACATTTCGAGACGTCAGACTTAGAAGTAGGCACGCATTACCAAAAACAAAATCGTGAGAGGCGATAAAACCCAAAGCAAACAATATTCAAAACCATGTTTGGGACCGGGTTTTTACATTGATTTTCTTTTTAAAAGTTATTTTTCTGTCTAGATTATCCACTAAGTTATTTTTCTATGTATTTATGAAGTATCCATTGTACGAGTGAATATACTATTTTAAGCCAAGACAAGAATGGACTCATCTTGCCATTTAGCTTGACCAAAAGCAATGGTATTAGTGTTGACTGTTATAAAGATCTTGAGAATGGGTTTTGATGTCTTTTCTTTTCATCCATTGATGAAACTTAAAATATAGTATACTTATGATAGTGATGGATTTTCAAGGGAGGTATGCATTAAAGATTTTGTTAATTCATCATATATTGCAGCATATTTGTATACCCTTTTATTTTACACAAGTTTATTTGAATTCTTCCACCATATTTTTTCTATTACCAAACCTACTATAAATAGCTCTTGTGGATTATTATCAATGAGTTACATCGTCACTTCCTTACAAGAATCTTTTAATTACCAAATTTTATCCTTGCACTTCTAAGTATGTAATGAAGTTGATTTTCACTCATTGATGTACTAGTGTAAAAATGAATCATAAAAAATTTTAAGAAACAAAAATTAGGAGGAGGAGGAGGATTGCAATTAAGAATTCATCTTTTTATAACTTTCTTTTTACATTTCTTACCAATGTTGTGCTTATATACAAAGTATTTCCACCAATCTAACCTACTAACAGAATCCTAACTTCCTAACTTACTTAGCCATGTGAATTTTCCGTTCTGGTCGCGTCAATGTCAGCAAACTATCGACATCCCCAATTAATTGTAACAATGTTATTAGCCGCAACCTAAATTTCATTATTTTAATATAAAGGGTTTGAAATGTAACGTATTAAAGAAATTCATATTGTTTTCAGTTTAAAAGATAAGGCATTTAATTGTGGACCTTAATTTTAAACTTATTTGTGGATTATTTTTGGAAACTATTTTCTATTATCACCAAAAAACTTTTTGGTGGAGATGATGTAAGAAATTAATAAAATATGATATATTTTTTTTTTTTTTTTTTTTTTTTTTTTTTTTTTTTCAGACATATCAATTAAATGAGTTTCATAAAGCACACATATATAAACAATCTTTGCAAATTAACAAAGCCTGATTTTACAAATGAACAAAATCAAACAGGTTTCTTATATGCACACAGGCATTGCAAGTTGCATTATCTAAATTAAAGTGGAGATAATGTAAAATCATAAAATTTTTTTTATGATAATAAAAAAATAGTTTTTTTAAAAAATAATCCACACCAGGTTAAAATTAAAGTCTAACAAACAAACTAGCATTATCTATTTACTTAAAGAATAAGACAAATATTGTTAAAAAGTTCACGCTTTGAACCTGTTTTTTGTCAAACACCACTTCCAAAATATGATTTCATTTATAAAATCTTAAATATTAAAAGTTACAACAATGACTATGTCGCTACCTCGAAAAAATTGAATTTCAAAGACAGCGGCAATGACATTGCCGCAATCTACGTAGCAACCCAACGACCAGTTGATATTTCCTAAATAAATTCTCAACTGTCTTGGGTCTGCTAATTTTTTAAAATAAATAAATAAATAAATCATAGATCTTGCGTCCAGAACTCATTGATGTAAAAAGAACCAACTAAAAGTAAGTCAGCATATCCCCTAAAAAACTGGAGTGATTCATCAGTGGTAAGATCCAACACTAACCTTAACAAACCTTGGATTTATGGCCGTCCGTTTCCCTTCCAGCATCGCTTAGTAATATTATAATCCATTTAACATCCAAAAAATCCAAGATTGCCGAAAAGCCATAACAGGACCTAGTAAACTTCTAAAATGAACGAGGCTGCTACGTTTTCTCCCTCAGAGGCCATCCACCGGAGAATTTACACCGGAAAGAAAACAAAACTTCCTAGAATGCCGTATCAAGGACCTGCATCATTATGGTCCAGAGCTCCAGGACGTGGATTTTAAACATGATTGCAAGTATTTTGCAGCAAAATAAGATCAAAACAAGTTTCTGCTACAAAATAGACACCACCACCACTCTATATTCTGCCAACTCTCATAAATTGCCAGCACATAAATACAGTATACCAGTCCAGCACATCTTCCCCCCTATACCACTATAGAGGGCAACAAAGCACTTGCATTGCGTAGCAACAACTCCTAACTACATAAATAAACCAAAACCTTTTTAACCATCAATCAAGACGGGATCGATGCCCCCTAATTCACTTTTATAAGGAATTTTACTTTATGAATTCAGGTTTGCAATTCTTCTTTTCTTTTCTTTTTTCTCGTCCACATAAAAAACCACGGTTGGCTCTAAATGGCGATGTGGGTTCCACAATCAAATCCACTAGAAAATGAATTTCACGGAGGATGCTGCTTTTCCTCCATAGGGTATGAGAAGCATATGAATTATCACCTCGAGCACATACCATCTACTACCACTACACTGCATAAGAGTTGAGTGACATCTCCGGAGCATGGCGTTGTGGCCTTCGCTTTCCCAACAACAGGAATCACTTTTTCCATAAGCGGTAAAAAAAAAAAAAAAAATAGAAATAAAAAGTCAACAACAATTTCAAATGGATCTTTGTCCTGTTAATGCTCACTATAGGGCTATTACAAAGACTCAATGGCTCTATATAAAGTTAATGAAGCTCAGAGTCCGTCAAAACTATGAAATCATCTAAGAATAAATGCCTTCCATGCATACCATAAATGAGTAGTCTACCTAGGCTACTACTACAATGGGGTTGTCTCTACTGAATGCTCCAGTAATATAATCACAATCGGTATACAGTAATTTAAGACCTGAAAACCTTCAAGCTAAAAACACCCACATCTTCATTTTTGCATTCTATTCAATGGGTAAAATGTTATAACAATTAAGAAGAGGTGGAATCTGTACTACTGTAACCCATTTCAAACATTGTCTTCCAAAAACTCTTACAACATGTTTACAACCCTTTGAATTGAAGTCAATTTAGAGGTTTAAATAAGATCTCATGTTTGGAACTATTTTGATTTTCAATAATTGAAATCTCTAATTTCTATTCAAAGGGTATTTGGATTTGGATTTTTGTGGGTCTTTTGTGGTGATGACATTAGAGGAGAACCTGGAGGTAGAAGATAGAGGGGGTTGTGTGATGGTTTAAAGGAGGTGATTTTTCTTGTTTTTGGGAATATCTAATGTATTGAGAGACCTTTTGAAGGAATAGATGAATGAAGGAAATGAGTGTAATATGAGAAACAAAATGAATTGAATATAGCGATAAAATTTCTTTTCCAAACATGTTAATTCAACTTATTTATTAATTATGAAGTCTATTTGCACATGAATAATTGAATTCAATTTTGAATAGTGAATTAGTTCCAAATATGTTTAAAAAAAAGATTCTTTATAGTCAATTCCAAAATGGATGTGATACGAATAGATAAAGAATTGAGACCTCTATTAACAAAAAACTTCTTTTCATATCCAAGAATTACTCTATTTTCTCCAATTTCTTTCTTCAATGAAGCATCCTTGTAATAATGCAAACTAACCTTTTAGTTTTGTAGTCCATAAGGTAATTTGGCTCCTTAACAACTTTGTTGATAAGCATTTCTCGACAAATTTCAATTTTTCCGCCTCATTTTAAATTCTGATGCATTTCATTTTCCACTTTCCTCAATTGTAAAAGTTTCAAAACTTCTAAGCTTCAGAAATCTTTAAGAGTTCTTTAATCCTAAAGAGACCAGACCAAACATCTTGAACATAGGTTTGCTTTCAAACCCAGTGTCATGGAGGGGGGGGGAGAGATGGGGGGGGAGCAGCGCGAGCGGAGGCGCTGCCCCCACTCAAAACCTATCCAGTAGAACAGAACCTGATTTCTGAAAGACAATGAGGGTTCCACCTGCCAAACTAAATCTAGTCATGTCCCATGAGTTTTCAAGTATAGTAGAAAGCTCATCAGGGGACGGGGAGCAAGAACATGGTCTACATAATCCCACCACCCAATGCACGGTTATATGGATGTATCCATACTGCAAAAGATAGTAATGCAAAAACAATACAGCTTTTGTTATAGCAGGGTATTAGTGTTTTCAGCGTGAATAAAAGAGTAACAGAAGAGAATCAGAACCTGCTTAAACCTTTCCTTGGTACTCTCTTCCTGCATAAATGAACAGCTTTTGTTGGACATAGAAAAAACACATCAAAACATTTTGTGGCATGCAGCGCTCTGAGTTGATCACCATATGACCTCTGATGAAACAGGCAATGGGATCTTTTCTAATTAAATATAAATAAATACTATACAGACAAATTAGACATATCAAGCCCAGGAGAGACAAAAAAAGCATGTGCAATTTAAAACTGCTGGTGGTAACTACATGACACATGATGAAGTATCTGTTGGTGTTAACTTCAAATGCTAGAACACAAGATTGTTACAGTCAAAATTTTAAATAATGCCTAAACCATTAATTGTTCATGCAAGCAAAGCTGATAAACTCCCAGCGTCTGCTGCGTGGTGCTAGCATTGTTCGTTGACTCTCTCTCTAATGTTATCTCTCGAGGTGCGCGACTATCGCTGGCATCATTCAACAGCACGGCACTATTATGATCCAGGCGGCCCGCGCGTTAACAATTTTTTTGTACTAGAGCCTGGAAAAAGTAACATTATGAGATGTTCATGTGTTTGAGACTGAATAGAAGAAATGAAAAAGAGAACAGAACAGGAATAAGCAAAACAGCTACAAACTAACCATGGAGTACCAATAGGCGTATGTAAATAGAATATTAAGTTCATAAAAAGATTACAAAGTCTCCATTACATTAAACTTATGAAAGATGACAGGAGCAAGCCAGTGCAAACATAATGTGGAAATAGGCTGCCTAGTGTTTAACTTATTTTATACAATCTAAATCTACAAGTCTATATTCGACATATGTATTTAGATGCAGCATGGTTATCCTGCGTATCAAAGGGCAATAGGTCTGACATGTACAATGATGCCTAAGGATTTTTATTTCTACCCTATTCCTTTGTCTTAAGCCATTCTGAAAAGTTTTAAGAACAATATTGGATTTCAAACACGTCTCTAAGAAAGCAGGATCCATAAGACAATGACAACCAATAATCAGGACACAAGAACTAATAAACCTACATTACAAGTCTTAGTACTAATTTGTTTAGTGAGCAAATGTAAGCATCAATGATCAATTCTAGGCGCAGTCCATGCCCCTGTGCCACTAGAGGTTTCGGATAGCTTTTTGGTTCTTGCATTGGCTGGTGTTATTTTTCTTCTCGTTGCCGCCATGAATTGGACAATCTCAATTCAATTTATGTCTCGGCTAAAGTGAACATAGAAAACATCACCACCATACGTTTCTGTGTTGCTATTTGGAACTCACACAACCTAGGGTTTGAAAGGCACTAATCGAACAGCAAACTGCTAACAACAATCTCCATGACCACAAAGACTAAAAGCCTCAGACTAATTGACTATACCAAAGTGTCGCCAAATAGCAGGGAAAACGTATCAATGAGTACCAAATTGTGATTTTAATAAGGGTTTATACTAACAAGGAAGAAAAAAAAAAACAAATACCGCATTCATTATTATCCAAATTATATGCTGAAAATAATACAAGTTTAATTACCCTTTCTCTTTAAGCAGCTGCTCATTCATCCTCCTCTAAACTCGCACTGCCAAAGAACTCCAATTCCACTTTGATAAGCCTAAAACGACACATGTCAATTGTTGAATCAGTGTCATCAATCAATCATGACAAAGCGTGCGTGCCAACACCCACACACACACACACACACAAACCTCGTGACCTGCTTCCTCTCTCTAGACCGAGCAGCAGATCTCCCGATTCTTAATCATCCTCCTCTGCCTCTGCTGTCGCCGCCTTATCCAAGGGTTCCATTACGACCGTCCTCCTCTCTTAAGCTCTATCCCCTCTTCCTCCACCACACCACCACCAACACTACCAGCTACAAGCTCCACCTCCACTCCATTCCCAAACCCTACAATGGAGCCTTTCCCACCTTATCCTACACCGTGAAAAATGCACTCGTGCGGTACAGGATCAAACGCATACAATTCCTCCACTCAACCTCTCAGTCTGTGGCATCTTCCTCATCATCCCCTTCCTCTCCAACAACATCCACCGCCCCCGCCTTAGCCAAAAAATCCTCCAAAGTCATCATCTCATCTGGCTCGTCCTTCATTTCCTTCCTTCCCGCCACAATTTCTCTCCATATATCATCCGCAGTCTTAGTCTCTTGTGAAATTAACATCGCTCATATCCTGATTATCTGTACCATTTGTCTCGATTTCTGGAGAAGGGGGAGGGTTAGGAGCTTCCATTAGGGTTATTTGTGCGCCGAGGAGAGTCGATTCAGTCGATGGAGAGGCGTATACGTTACGTAATGATGCCGTCCGTACTGTCATTGTCGAGATTCTCTTTGGAATAATTAGGACAGTAGATTTGATGAGCTAGTTTTTCTGTAGTATTAGAGGCAGAAAGGGAAGGAAAAATAGCGCGTCGCGGATCTAGATGAAGTTTGTTGAAGATAAGATCCGAAATTTTTGGTTTCGACGACGCCATCACCTTCGACGAAGCCATCTCAGGAGGAGGAGGAGGAGAATTTTCTTTTTCTCCTTCCGGATTTTCCAGCTTCAATTTATTTCTTTATTATTATTATCATTATTTAAAATTTACTTTCAATCTGTGGTTTCGCCTTTTGTTTGGGTTTGGTTTTTGGGAGATTTTGGGTTTTGAGTTTGTTATTCCAGTTGGGATCAGGGAGACTCACTGGAGAGAATGAAGGCTTGTATAAAGCGCGTGAGACTTTGACGGCCGGGGTGGGGTTGCCGAATTGCGTGGGTGGGGTTGTTGGGTTCTTTGACTGGGATTTTATATTCCTTTTTTCAGCTTTGATGGACGGCTGTGATGGCTGTGAAGGACTGCGGTTGTCCCTTGATCTTGATGATGATTTGGAGGTTTTGTAGTACTGTCTGATAGTGATTGGTGAATGAAGCTAAGAATCACTTCCCGTTTCTCTACACCGTGGATTCTTGGGCTGGGTCAATGTGGGCTTTCCTGATTCAATTGATGTCTACCCTGGATTTACGACTTTCAATGACTCGCTTTTTATCACAAAAAAGGGCTTGGATCTAACAACTTGAGCCCAACATTATAGAGAACTTTTTTTTTTTTTTTTAATTGTTGTTTGTTGTTGTTATATATTCATCTTTTTTTATGAAAAGAAATGAGAGATTATTTAGAAGGATTTGAACTTAGAGCAATCTAGTTACTTCACGGGAGAGCAATTACTTATCGGGATTATACAACCAATATTTTTTTTTTTTTAATTAACCACTCGCTAACTAAGTATAAAACAAATTCAAACCATCAGTCAATACTTCACCATATCATCATGTTATCATTAACACTAGATCCATGTTATGGTTAACCCTTTCTAACATGATATCAGAGCTCATTTACAAATTTAATGGTGAATTTCATTTTTTTATTTTATTGTTTTATTTTAAAAATAGTTGTATAAATAGGGTTCACCACACGTAATATTAAAAAAATATTGTGTCTTTTATATCCACACATATTTAAAAATACGCTATAAAATACAAATTCATTATTAAATCTTGTAATATTTTTGTTTTTTCATAAGTGAGATTAATCAAACATAAATATATTTTATTTGTTTTCTATATAATATTTCACTAGTTTTGAAACTGATCCAGGTTATTTTGAATTTTTTATTTGTTGTTTTTTGGTTAAATATAGCTTTTTTAATAGAAATTTTTATTTTTAAAATTAAATTAAAATCCAAATTGATTACAATATAAAACATGTGATGCTCACCCTGCATAATATATTGATTGTTTTGCTTTTTGGGTTGTTGCTTTATAAAACGAGTGTAACCTTTATAGGAGTTGTCGTGTAGCTTTTCGCAATGGCTTTAAAAACATCTTGATTAGCTCTTTCTCTAAATGGTCGAAGAAATGTATATGGCGGAGCGACAATAAGCTTTTATTTATACTCCTTTTTGAGTGTTAAACTTAACAACTTTAATTTTTTATATAGTATTAATTATTGCAAGTGTTATTTCAACATTATCAATACTTTTTTTTTATTATATTATTAAATTAATTGATTTTAATTATTGAAACCAATCAAGTTAATGACCCATGTCATATATCTTGTTTTTTTAAAAAAATTGGTATTGTTTTTGAATATGTATTTTTGATTTATTTATTGATTCTAACATTTTTTTTTAATCAGAAAATCTATATTAGACCGAGTTTATTAAATATAGTTGATTGTAATGACAACATGACTCAATTTTGTTTTTATTTTTGAAAAAAATACTTGTGTTGCTTTAACAACTTTTTTATGTTTAGAAAATTTCGGTCGGCGCACGTATGTCATCGATGAATTTTTGAGTGGGGAAATGAATAAGAAGATTCTTAGACGTTACAACTAATAAACATGAAACCTGTAACAATTACATAACAACACCACTATTTTTAAAAAAAATGTATTTTTGGCTTGCAATATATAAACCGACCTAATTGTATTAATGTGTTTTTTTAAGTTATTATGTAATAATAAAGTTATTAAAAAGCTGTATCGTCGCCGACAATTTTACTGATGACGCCCTCTAAGCTCCTTCTTGTATTGCTTTCCTTTGAATATCTGATACACGTTTATTTTCACCTTCTACAGTCCCCGAGGCAATTTCAGTAATTTATACTGTTTTGGCGGGTATTATCATTGTTTTTCGGATATTATAATCTATAACCTAGGTATATGGGCAACCAATGCTATATGAGTGTCTTTTTTCCAGTCCATTTTTTATATTTTTGAAATTTTTTTAATTTTATTTATATTAAATTAATATATTTTATGTTTTCAGATCATTTATGAACGTGTTAATATTAAAAATAATTTTTAAAAATATAAAAAATATTACTTTGATTTATTTTTTTAACAAAACATATTTTTAAAAAACAATAATTACTATATTTTTAAATATATAATTTTTTTTTTGTAGTGGTGGCACTCAAAGAGCAAACATTTTTTTTTTCCTTTATAAAATTGTTACCAAGATAATTGAGAAAAGGCTTTTACATGTTTGCTTGTTTTGTTTTGTTTTTTTTTTAATGAGCCAAAACTTCATCATCATCTCTCTATAGTTTTTTCGAATAAAGCCATATCCATAAAGCCTCTTGGCCTTCGTGTTGAAACATATAGAGTGAGTACATTTCTCCACGGCACAAGAGCAAGAATTTTTCTTCTTTCAATCAATCAGTATGAAGATACCTTAATTAACTTACCTTAGAAGATTGATAATCCAGATGACTTTTATCTCTGAGTTTTTTTTTAAAAAAGAAGGATAGTGGGTTTGGTTAGACATGTTAATTAATAGAACAACAAGCAAAAGAAAATCTTTCATGCAATCGTTTTACCTAGAACATTAATGCCAGTACCCTAATACACCAATTACCTTGAAATCTAGTTTACCATAGTTTTTATTAATTTAAACTGCGATTCTTTTTTTAAAAAATACACAATTAACTTTATATCACAAGCTAGCTGGGAAGGATGAGAGAATTTTATGAGGGAAAACAAGCCAAGGCGATCGATAATTAGGAAACTAGTGCATATATATAAAGCATGTATGAACACGAATGTCAGATGAGGTATAACCATAACCAATCGACGTCCTCATCAGAAACTGAAATTTCCACGCATCCACGATATATATCTTGGTACGAGTTTTGAAAAAGATATACTTCTGCGCATGATATAAAGAGATCTTTGGTTTTTGATCAATAATTATAACATTACTTTACACATCTACATTAACATTGAAACTTAGTATATGAAATGATTAAATTAGCATTTTCATTTCATTAATAGCAGTGATTAGATTAATTAATCACATATATTCCCATGACAGGGCAGAGATTTAAGGTTGGTTTTCCTCCCCCGACTTCCTAAACACTATCCCTGTTTTCCATGCATGAAATGGAAATACCGAAGCAACCAAGCAGACCGGATACGGCTGCTCAAGATAGAGAGCAAAATCCCGCCGTTGTTTTCAACAGAGCACGTAAAGGGAGAGAGAGAAATCCGAACACCTTCTATCTTTATCCGTGCTCAAGTTTATACTGACATTGCCAGTGTGTTAAAGTTAGCTACACTAATTATTATTTTTTATTTGAAATAATTCACTTTTTTTTACCTGATTTTGTTAATTAATTTTTATAATTAATTTAAATTACCAACAAATGAAAACAAGAACCCAATACTCTTGGGCTGTTTTCCATAGCCGGAGATTGAAAGAGGTAGATAAAAGATCGTTGAAATCCCTTTGATGAAACCAGAAAAACATCGAACTCAAAAGAAAAGCTTAATCAGAGTTTAGTTTTTTTTGAAGAGATGTTAAAGGAAAAAGAACACCTGTCATTTCTTATAACACTTCAATAAATAATGCTCCAGGTATATGCCATGGCCGATTGTTTTTATTTTTAAAATGTTTTCCATGTTTGGTTTTCATTTTAAAAGTGTTTTAAAAAAAGTTTTAAAAGTTTTTTTAATTAATATATTTTTAGAATTTTTAAATTATTTTAATATATTAATATTAAAAAAATTAAAAGAATTAATAGGAACTCCAGCAATATTAACGAGCTTGACTCTTCTCCATTTAATTTAGGACAACAAACTCTTCAAGTAAAAATCATCGAATCTTAATCATGAACGGAAAAAATGAAGCTAGAATCACGGTTGATTACATACAAACAACTTTCAAAATTATAAAGTTCATATAATGCATTGCCAGAAAATACATTTAGAACGCAAGACTGCAATATTACTTTTGTTTGGCAGGTTTGTTAATTGAAGCTTTATATAGATAATTAAACTTTGGATAATAAATTAATGGAAATCATAGTTGAAGGCCTACCGAACCACTTCATTAATTTGTGAGGTTCATGAGAAGATGCATCAAATGGAAAAGATGCGTCTACTAATTAACAAGCTTAATTAGGCGAAGGGTATCCCAGCCTGATCTTATCCGTCCCAATGATTAAAAAGCAAGCAGGTACTCCGCGGTAATGATGACCCAGATGATAAATCCGTGACCTAATTATTGGATTCAACAGGCTTACACGGCTTCGCCTTGTAGCCAAAAGGCATTTGCACCTATAGTGATTTTATTTTTATTTTTATTATTTATCAATGAACAAATTATTAATTATTCTTCGGTCTAAAATAGTATTTTTTCCTAATATTTTTTTTATTGTTTTATTTATATCCAACCTACAAATATAATAAAAAACACTATACAATACCACCGAACTCATTTTTAAATAATAATACAAATAAAAAATCATAATAATATCACCAACAAATTTTTAATTATGTAAATATAATCATAATTTACTAACGATATTTTTTCCGTTGAAATTGCCTTTGATATTTTTGATAATTTTTTTGTAATGCTAGGCCATCGATATTTGTATATAAACGACTGCAAAAGTGACAAGCCTATTTGACAATATGAGACCAAGATTACAGACGTTTTTAGAAAATTTTAAAGACAATAAATGGCAAAGGCAGAACCCGTAATATCTTGCAATAAAGTTCCTGATGAATAGAGGAAAACTCTTCAGCAAATTTAGCCCTTAAAAGCTTGCAAAAAAATTGGAGAAGTAATTAATCCTGCTTTCTCTATTAGATAAGAATTGTTATAGTATATAAGATATAACGTGAAACACAACACATTCAAATGTCCTTTTAGGAGGCTTTATAAAGCAAATTAAGACACATCATCGGTAATAACACAAACCCTATAGGAAATCTGTTAAATAACTCATTAAAATCCTTCATTATCCGTAAGGAGTACGAGTTTTTCTAGATAAGCTCGAGCTTGGGACGTGAAAAACTTTTATTCCGGCACTCATCCTTCTTGATCATCAAGAGATTAAACAAAAGCCTGGTGACGTATCACTCCTTCCCGGGACTAAGATATTTAAAAGCATATGATGTGGGTCAAATCCAGAGCTTCAAAGAACACAAAAGGTCAGCTACCATAAATAATGTCTCCATATTTCAATTTTTATATTAAGATTCACTAACAACTCTTGGAGGGAACAAAATTAGCTCGCAATGAATGCCATGAAAGGAAGAGGGACATTTTTTTATTATTTTTTGCTTACGTTTTTTATTATGAATATCATATCATGTCTCACCAATTATTATTCATCGTTTATTCACAAGGAAAGGTGATGAGATTAGGGAATATATGACTTTGCAATCACTGGCTGAAAGAAAAGTTTGCGCAATCTTTAGCACATAGAACGGGAATGATTATAATTTCTCAATTCTTCTACCAGAAATCGATATTCATTTTTGCACCTTGAAAAAAAAAAAAAAACTGTAGAAGAAATTCTTTTACTTACCTGATCGACATCATGTAATGATATTCTATGTGTGTATAGATATATATAAAACTTCTCCATTCATTTCACAATAATTGTAGCTAGGAATGTATTTCTATGCAAACCATAACATTTTAAAACGAATTTTCGCGTATATGAAAAATCATGGCTGCTTCTGTCTACTGCGCCCCCCAACCCCCGGCCCCCCCAAAAAAAAAAAAAAAAAAAAAAAAAAAGAACAAGTTGGCTCTTTTGTCAAGCTTTAGTGTTCTTTGTCAGATAAAAGATGGTGTTTTATATAGCTTTCCACGGCCTGAAAAATTAGTGCCTGTCTAAGGTCATTGCCTCCAAAATTAAAAAAATAAATGTTTGAATTTGCACTATCTACAAGCTGAGATGCTGAGTAGACCCTATATACGCCTACCTTTATTATCACTCATTTGTGTGATTTATATAGAATTTGCAAATTTTATCACGGTTTTCAGATGGGAAGGAATTCAGGGATGCCTGTAAAAGCTTGAATGTCAACGAGGAGGTAAGTCTTAGCGCGTTAAGAACCCAATCCTATGCTGACTTTTTCACCAAAGCACAATCACTGTTGTAAACGAGCCATCTTTTCCATCTTACTAGCCAGAGAAACTTTTCTGAAATTCTCCCTGGAACCAGGTCCAGGAATCTAATACCTGCAATTCTCCGCTTCAGCTTTTCTTTCAAAAGCGACCTGAACTCAAAGCCCATATGCTCAATTACTGTTGACCTGAGTGCCCAGGCTTCGGATGTTTGTAGCTACCCTAGCTACCAGTCCTCAGAAATATAAACCAGAACCAATCAAGTTACCGGTTTCTTCAAAGAGTGCTGAATATTATCGATGATTACTCGCCTGATAAATTGAAATTGATTGTCTCGCGAGCTGAACTCCTTCATTGTCCAAAGCAATATCCCTTTTCCACTCCTAACAAGCAATGACTTCAAGTTAATTAATGACAGGTAACTACTTCAGTTCTAAAGAACCTAAAATCCAAAAAGAAAAATGTGGCTAGGAAGATGAAGTTCATTGCATGTATCCAAAAGGCTGCAGGAATTTGCATAACAGCAGCCTGTGTGGCTTAATTGCAATTTCAGCTATTGTTCTAGCAGCACCTACTCTTAACGTGCACTAGTTTTTATGGGTCCAGCCATTTTGAGCTTCCCGCTAAAGCGCTTCAAGAAAAAGCTAATTGAGCTTTAAGTTTCTGAGAAGTGGATTCCTCAGGAAAGCCGGGCAGCAACTTGATGTGGCAGCCAAGGCAACTTACAAAATTGGAATAGGGATTTTGACACGATGATATTAGACTTGTTGCTAGGCTTCGCGATGAAGTTGAACACGACAAGGCAATGATACAGTTCTGTTTTGGAGAGGAAAGACGATAAGAATTCTCCTTTCAAGTGATAAAGGAGCTTAAGAAGAGTGATTCTGGGTTCAGGAAGCAGGTCGAGGAGCTTGAAGAGCATGTGTATCATCTGCCTGACTAACGATTAATCGAGCAAGAGCGTTGGTGATTAAGGAAATGACAGCATCTAGCATTGAACACATTGAGTTGCTAGAACAATACTTAATTTGTACAGGGTATATACGTATCATTTATTTTATTTATTTATTTTTACAAGATCAATTAATATGTTATGTTCTTCCCTATTATTTTGTGGGCCTTATTCAGTTATGCATATTTGATTTTCTGTAGTTTTTTTTTTTTTTTTTTTCATTTTTTTCCAATAAACTAAGAAGATCCTGTTTTGATATGAACTTTTTTAATCTCTGGATCAGTCCATCCAGATAAATGAAGTTTGGACCATCCCAACTCAGAGTAGAATTTTAAAGTGTAACTGTTCAGAGCTCCTAGCCTAATTTATATATTTTTAAACTATAATTATTAAACACAATTTACCGATATGTCTATAAAAAATCTAAATAACTCTAGGTTTGGACTAGTTTTGATTAAAAAAAAATTAAAAGAGAAAAACTTGGCTGATCTAATAAAAAACCGGGTTTTAATTTGGTAAAACCCTGACATTCAATATTAGTAATTTTTATTTTATTTTATTTATTAAAAATCATATCATTTTAATTTATTTTTAAAATATATTTTTTTCAATTTGACCTTTTCCATTCATGACTCAAAGCTGTCTATAGGTCAGGTTTACACAACGAAGTACTTTTGAAACAGAAACAGGAGCACTTGAACTGAAAATGATACAGGGATAGATATGTGAGTGAACTGCGGCATGAACTGAAGTTGATGTCGTTTTTTTTATTAAGAAGATAATATATTAACCATTACTTAAATCTAAATAAAACTGGATAGTTTTTATATATATAATAGATAAATACATAAAGCGGCAAGGATTGTAACTGCATAAAAAACTATATACATAGGTTTAATTTGATGACAACATTCAATATGCATATTAAGTCCCAATCAATGTTTTATGATGTTGATGAAGCGTGTACAACAGCTAATGAAATATCAGGTAGGAGGATAGATGGCTCCCAAGGTTGTTCATTATTAATATAAGAAAAATTACTGTAGTATCATTTAAATAATTTACTACATTTTAAAAATTACTGAAAATATTATGAATTTTATATATTCATAATACTTTAAATAATGCTAAAAATAAATAATTAAAAAGGTTCAAGTATTTTACAAGATTGTCCAATTATATTTTATTTAATGACTAAAAAACTCAATACAATATTAAAAGAACAAAAAAATAACGAAATAAAAAAAAACAAACTAAGTAATAATAACATACCTTCAAAGCATAGTTTTCCATCTTCTCTTCCATATACCTTCTTTTCTGTCTTCTTCATCTCCTTTCTACAAGACAACCTAGCAACAACGCCACCAAGAACTAACTAAAACCACGAGCCCTAACAACCACGACACTTGGCCCCTCCTCTCATCGAAAATAAAACCAACAATAGTAGCACAACGAACCACTCAACAGCCAAATCCCACAGTGATCTTCATGGCATATCTGACGAAATGAGAGAAACACCCAAGATTACCAATGAAATAGCACTTCAAACTCTTTTGGGTCGTGTGAACCACCGTGCAACCCATTCCCACGACAATCTTCACTGGCATAGAAGATGAAAAAGAGAAGAATAACCGAGCAGAAAAGCACTTATGATATTTATTTTCATTGGCTAGTTCTGGTTCTCACAACCTTCATTGACGGAATAAAAAAGGCAAGAGGCTTCCGATCCATCCTCCATGCGTCGGAATCCTGGGCAGGGAGCAGCCACCAATCCTTCAGCTTGGTTTTTCAACTCTTTTAAGAAGGTTAAATCTTTATCCTTCCATAGCTTTTTTTGTAACAATTTTCTAAGTTGGGTTAATTAGTAGCATGTTTTTAAATTATTTAAGAGTGTTGAGGTACGACAGTTCAATATATAAGATGGATTCAATGCTTCATAAAGATAAATTCAAGATTGAATTGGAAAGTGGTGTGAGGTGAGTTTGGGTAGGGGTGGTGGAGGTAAGTAGAATGAAGGAGGTGAAGGCGGAGGAAGGAACACAATGCATTGAAAAAGACATCTGGATATAAAAAGGAACAAAAGAAGAAGAAAGAAAAAAGAGTGCAAGAAGATTAAAGCTTCCCACGTTTTTGAGTATTGAATTGTCATGCTTATTTGAGTAGTTGATAGGATAAAAGATGTAAAGAGAAGATAGTAGGTTCTGCAGGGACTGTAATCACACATATGAGATACATATTAACAAAGATTCCCAGGTTTTTATGTAATTTCTCAAAACATGTTTTTGAATAAAAGACTTTGAAGTAAATATGTTCTTTCATAGAGAAAATATAGAAGAAGAAAATGCAGATCAAGCTAGATATTGACATGCTCATCATTTTCCATCTCATCACTAGCATCTCAACTAAAAAAAAATAGGATAAATGTCCTCTTTGTCATCACCTTAATATATAAGACGAAGAGCACACATAGTATAAATCTTCAAAGATTTAACAAGAAACAATTTAACATTAAAATGAAAAAGAATTTACTTGAACATATCATCAACGTATCGCATTGATTAGTATGAGCCCTAACACAGATACTTATTATATGAGTGCATGTATACTCCCATCGAAAGAGCTCTTCAATCATAAAACGTGAAACAAGTAATGGAGAACATCATAATCGCAGCTGTATAGAAAGTAAATGGTGGACTAAGTAAGGACATCCTACGTTTCCATAGATAGTAGAAACATCACAAACGCTATTAATCTTTCCACCCGAGAGCATAAAAAAGAAACACCAAGGAATACATTCATGTTTGTCCTGATGTTTTTTGAGCTCCTAGCCACACCTTTCCATGACCATGAACCCAAATTGCAAGAGCGGGCATGCTGCGACATTGGTTCTGCCACATGTGCATGGAAAAAGCACTTTGTGCATATCCACCCGCCTATAAAAAAATGACCTTAAAATACAAGGAAACCTAACAAGTCTATCTCTTTTACCATGATGATGGATGCGCACATCAAAGAATGTCCATGTCCCTATGAAAAAAAAAAATATAAAGATTGATGTGTCCCGATGGATATTTTTACATAGGATTATCCAAAAAAAATTTAAATTTTATAAATAAAACATGAGCATGAAAAAAAAGGAAGTTCGCACTGAGAGCTATATCCCCCCGGGCCAAGTGGAGCGATGTATGAAGGAGTCTAGATCTTCTTACTATCTTTTTTTCTTTTATCTTTTCTCTTTGGGCCAGGCTGGGCCAATCCTTGGACTTGAACCAAGAGACCTCGCCCGTGAAGTAAATCAAATCATCACAACTATAGAAGGACATTAATAATGCCTAGCATATATCGTCATAAATTCAGAACGAGTGTCAAACGTTATGCAAAATTTAAACCTCCTTGAAAATTAATCGATTGCGCAGTATAGAAAGTATAGAAGTATTGTCCTATTAAGATATAAGTATTAAGTACACTTAATTACTCAATTAAAACGAAGTCTATTTTAGTTTACTCAGTTCAAGATGCAACATAAATATACTAATAATAACGATATTAACTAATATGCAATTTAAAAAAAAAAAACACAATAATAAAGTAATCAAAAAAGTGAAGTTTGTTTTTATAATCTAAACTAAACTAAGAAACCAACTTATGAAAGCTCAGAAAATAAAAGAAATCCAATTCTCAAATAATTACTAGAGAAACATTGTTCAAAATATTGAGAGAAAAAGTTTTAACTTCAATTATAAGTATATATATCCTAAAGCGATACATTAAACATCAATAATGTGAATTTAGATATGTTTTATCTAATTTGATTTTAATGATTAATAAATAACATTAACTATGAAAAACAACTCTATAGCTTTTTTCTACCTATTACTACTACTTTATAGTTAACGCTAGCATTTGTGAATCAATTAAACCTAAATCACTTAATAACACTCATTAAAGCACCCCAATATTTTAATTACATGACAATATTAAGATCAAGATAGTGTGAATTTAATTTATGATAATTAACACACATGAAGGAGATTAATTTAATCAAAACTTATAGGTGAATTTTATTTATGATAAGTAACACACATGAGGAGTTAATTTAATCAAAACTTAAATGCTTTCTAAGTATCAAAATAATCAAATATGGCTATAAAAAATTAGAAACTCTCCGCTACTTAAACTTAATTAGTCATGCATACCAACAGAAACTAATCAATTAGCAATATATATAAAACCAAAAAACATATGTCCACACATCGATCAAAAGTAGAATTACCAGTCTTCAATAATTAAATTTATTCATAGAAAAACATAAGATATTTATATATCAATAATCAAAATTAGAACAATTTTTAAGCATAAATACTCATGATAATTTAAAATTCAAGAGTACAAATCCTCTTAAAATTAAAAACTAAGCGTGTCGCAAATTCAGAAAAAGATAAAAGATAAAAAAATTGACAAACAAATAGAATCCCTCCTTCGTTTTCCCCCACCAATATCTAAACATGATTCTCCCCTTAATTTTAAAAGGTACGGATCTATTGAGGGGGAACCGAGGAGATGGAGAAGTTTCCTAATGACTAATTTCTAAATCAAATAATTTTAGGATTTCCCTACCCTAATTTGGACTCTAATAACTTGTGCATTTGACTTTGACCTTCTAGAAAGGTTTCTTGAGTCACGTGGAATCTTTGCGAACATATTAATGAGTTCCCTTATCATCAAATTCGACAAGGAAAAATAGGCTTGACTCTCGATAGTTTGCTAGTCATTTAGATCCGACTTCAAACATGTTTATTTCATGTCGTCTAGATGTGATTACTAATTAAGCTTACCATAATACACTAGTTGCATTAGAGGTACATTGGTAATTAAAAAAATATAATTTAAAAATCAAAAATAGTTCATGCATGCATTACAATGCGTGAGTATATGTTTTCTTCACTATTCGGGCAATGCAGTGGGTAGTTAATACGATACACAGTGGCTTTTTAGGATGATGTTTGAAAAATGTCTCGAGGGATCCTCTATCTCTAGGGGGCACGTTGGTGGCTTACTAATCTTTGATTGTAATACTAACAACCATTGTTTTTATGCCTATTTTTTTTTTTTCTATTTTCTCCTCACTTTTTCGTGTCTAAATCTTAAAAAAAAAAATTAAAGTAGCCCTTCAATTTGTTATTCCTCTTAGATTTGGTTCCTGATATTTTGATTACTATTTATTTTATTTGAAATAAATTATACAATAGAATTTTGTTTGTTAATTTTTTTATCCTCCTTTGACTTTATTTCAATTATCCAAATTTGAATACTCCATTCTTTTAATTGCTAGTTGTTTTATTATATATAAATTTTAAAATTATTTTTTATATAATTTTCATCATTCTTCAGTTTTTTTTTATTATCATATTTGATCATCATTCTTTTGGACTTCTACTTTTTATTAACTTTATAAAAGTTTTTAAATCTAATTCTTTTTCCTGATTTTATCATTCAACATAATTTGGTTGAGAATTGAACTTTATGATTGAACTATGTCTAAGATTTTATAAGTTATGAGAATAGGAGATTAACCAAAGTTTAAGAGATTTTTTCGAGTTTACCTTTGTTTTTTATTTATGTTTTTTTCACGCTTGTATTTCTTTTTAGTTTTTCATCATAAATCATTTATTTAATAAGAGATTAAGCTCCAATAATTATTTTTTTATAGGATTTTTTCACCTAGTTTTGTAAAAGACTCGAGTTATCTTGTGTGGCTTTTATTTTTTATTCTTTTGTCTAATATTAGTACTTATAAAAATAATTCATGATATGCTCATTTCATGATATTTTTTTTCATTTGGCTTTTTTGATCGTTGCTCTCCAGCTGACACATGTTGCTATCTTTCAATGTTTGTCGTGCCTCCCTTTTCCTATGGTGTTTATAACTTGTTTTGATGAACTCTTTTTTGGTTGTGCTGTGGTGTCTCTAAAATTGCTTTTCTTTTTTTCTCATCCTAAGTGTCATATTGATGGCTAATATTTAATAGTTAATTATTGTTACGTTTTTGCTTTATTTGTTGTCGATGCTTTTGTTAATTATATTATTATATCAAACCAAGCAAAATTGAACCCAGTAAAGTCAAGACACGAGTTTCAAATTCCTTGCTTTTTTTAAAATTGTTGGCATCACCTAAACATTATTTTTTTTTACATTAAAAATTTTTTTTAATCATATATGCAACGTAACATAAAATCACCTATCTAATAAGTTCTATAAAAAATTAGATTTGAATTTTGAGCTCTCATTTGGTATAACAATGAGAAAGAAAGAAAAACCCTAATAAGTTTTCCTATCTTCGTTGTGAGTGATTTACTACAAGAAAATAATTTGGTTTTTCATTGTTTAATTAACATGTTTTTTAAAATATGAGCTCTTTATATTCCAAAAATTAATTTCCATCTTCAATTAAGTTTTAGGAGAGCAATAACAAGCAGTTCATACGTTCATAATTAATTTCTTCATGCTACCTTCCTGCTTCCTACCAACCTCGATAATATGTGAAAAATCTTTTTATTATTTTATAAGTAATTTGAGTGTTAATATTAATTTCATCCGTTTCTTCTGCCTCCTTTTTTTTTCAAAAAAAAAATCTAATTTCACTTTTTTCTTAGTTCGTTAAAGTTGATCAATTAACAAAGATACTAAAAAAAAAATATTTTTATTAGTACATCGCCTCATAAAATACTATTAAATTCAATAATGCTTTGTTTTTTTTTTGTTTGTTTTTAATTTATCTATATTTTTTTTATTTTTATTTTATTTTTTAACTTTTAGTTTTTTAGGGATTAGAACTTTTATAAGGTGTTTTGGATTTGTTTTTTTAAGAGGTTGATTTCAATCACATGACATTAATTCTTTAGTTTGATAGGTTAACCTGGTTAGGTCAGGTACCTCCCATTTCTTATTAAATTTTTTCTTTTAATATTCATCATTTAATAAATTTATTAGATTAGGAGAATTATACTTCATGATTTGTTGATATTTGTTTTTTATCAGGTTTTCCAGTTTTATGACTTGAGTAACAAGTTTGACCGGTTAACCCAGGTTGTGTATCAAATTATTTTTTTATTTTTTATTTTTTTTTTTAAGGTTATTTTCTTTTTCAATTTCCATCATTCAATATAGAGTTGAATGAAAAAAGTTTTTCATAAATTATTTACAAATTCATTTTATGGAGGTTACCCCAATCTCATGACTCAGGTTGTACATGTTTAGTAGGATTAACATGAGTTTAAACTCACGTTGTTTTTCCAGCTTACTTTTTATAAAATTATTCTAGTTCCTCTTGACTCGGTTTGATGGGTTTAAACATTTTAACCTTGAGTTAACTCGAGTTATTTTTTGTTCTTATTTAATTTGATTTATCTTTTTAAAAAATTCATTCAACATTAAATATTGCTTGAAGAATTGAGTTTTATAATTTATTTTCATTTACTTTCTATAGGATTAATTCTGAACTTATAACTTGGATCAGGAGTTTGATAGGTTAACCTTAATTGACTTAGGTTGTTTATTAGATTATTGTTTTAATTGATTTTTTATTATTTTATCCTTAAACATTAAGTTGATTAAGAATTGAGTTTTATAATTTGTTTCAATATGCTTTCTATAAGATTATCTTGGTCTTATAACTATGATTTTGTGAATTTTAAAAGTTAATCCAACTCAAATATAACATGTTGCTGTCTATTTTAAAATAAAATATAGTATTAATTTTGAGGTTGTTTTCAAATATATAAATCAACTAAATTATATAATATCAATTTATATATATATATATATATATATTAAAGAATTTGAATCCAAGAATTTGGATGGGGCAATAAAATTTATAGTTATATTATTACCTTTGTCCATGACATTTTTAAAAAAATAAAGTATTATGTAAATTGGCACTCAAAATATAATTAAACATAAAAAAAAACATAAGATTAATTTGTTTTTTGGTAAAATAGCACAATTTAAAGATATCACGGATCAAAAACGTTACCATTTCAATAATGTACACAATTCACAATTGTGATATATAAAATATCGTGTTTTTAAACTGCGACATTCTCAAGTAAAATATTTTGAGAAACGATTGGACATTTGATAAAACGATGGATTATAGTCCAAATGTCAGACTGTTTTGGCTATTGTATGGTCTTGGGTCATTACATATTTTAGAGCCTTAAAAAAATTTATGAAATCGTAGTATATGTTAATTTAAAAATTGTTATTTACCTTTATGATTTTAAAAAGTTAAAATATTTATAATTTTATTAAAATTTGGACATAGTTTATCTAATCTTATCCAAAATTTTATCTCCTTTAAAAAAAAACATATAAAAAATACAATAATACAAATATAATATAAATAATTTAATAAAACCATATTAAAGTAATCTTAATATATATATATATATATATATAGTTTATTCAAAATAATCCAAAATTTATCAATAGCACGACTAGATGTATTTAGTCAATATAAAATATATCTCGATTTAAAAAACATCATATTTAGGAAGTGTCTGCTCACCAAATTTTCGAAACAAAAAATTTGTTAAAATTTAATGCGGTTTGTAATTTTTAGATTGTATTGATAATTACTGATTAGTTAAAAATAATTTTTTTAAAAAAAAAAAAAAAATATTATTAACCATATATTTTAGTCATGAAAAATCATTTGAAAAACAATCACAAACGAATAAAATACACTCTTAATAAACATCACGTTTTAAAAACACAATAAGATGGACACTATTTCATTTTAACGAATCTTCTTCAAATATATATAAATATATATATATAATATATATTAAAAAATAAAAAACCGTTTTCAAACGAATCCACCGTCGAAAAATGGTCCTTCCCGAACTTGAAATTTTGTGGTCCTCACCTCACTCTCGGACCAACAGTGAAGGAAAGCAAACTTGCTTACATAATCAACACCTGTTGAACTTTGCCTCATTGTCTAAAAATCTTGACCTCTCCAACTTCCAGAAAAAAAAAAAAAAAATGTCTTTCTGTGTTTCTTTCCTCAATCAAGTGATGGTCATGATTCGTGAACAATTAATGAGTATAAAAACAGTCCATATCTTCTGTACATGGGCAGAAACTTTTCCGTCTTGTTAAGGTTGTGTCGTGTGTGCTTTCCGTTTTTTTTTTTTTCCTTTTGAATTTATTTCAATTCTTGCCATTTTATGGCGGTTTAAAGTTTTTAAACACCCCAACAAATTCCCCTTATTAACTTGCTTTGTGTTTATCCCAATTGACCTGGTTGTTGTGGTTGTCTGTTAGTTTTTTGCTTTAGTGTATTTCTTATTATAGCATTTAAAAAACTTTAGTTCCGGTCTTTCTTTGGACTTTTGGCGCATACCCACCTTGTTCTTCCTTGTTTACATATATCTTCCCACTCGCAATTTCAAGAATTTAAAAACGTGCCAGTGTGTTTGACGAGGCTATTGGAGTTTCCGGCTATTGTTAGTTTTGCTTCGAGGTTGAGGTGTTTAGCTGTAGTTTTTTGGATTAGTTTGCGTCGTTGGGTGATTGGGGAAGTTGTTTTGTTGAAGGGTTTTAGATTTGATGATCTGTGAGTTTTTTCAAGCTCAAATTCTTGATGAGAAGTGAGGGTTTTGTGCAGAGGGGAACCTGTTGGTGAAGGGTTTAAGATCAGGGGGTTATTTTAAGTATCGACTTGATGATTTTGGTTGTTATGGTAGTTTCAAGGTCTGAACTTGGAGTAGTCCTGAGAATTTGAGAAATTGGGATTTCTTGTTAAAGGCTTTTAAAGTTGGATACCCGAAACATTTGATTAAGGGTTTTGCAGTTGTGGATTGGGTCCAGTGTGAAGATATACTTGTTGATATCTGTTTCTTTGTTTTTTTTTGGCGCACTTTGAGACGAGGTTGAAGCTTCTAATTGGATGAAATGGTTAATGATAGATTTGATCATCCATTAAAACATTCAGGTAAGATTAAGGAACTGGGCAGGAACAATGATCCGAATAAGAGTTTTGATCAGACCAGTGGAGTGTGATGAATCAGTGACAATTGATTACGTGTCTTCGGAAGGAAAAATCTGAAGCCAGGTTCTTCTCAGGAAGGCAGAGAAGCCAGAAGACAAAGTCAGGGAAGTGCAGCCATTAGCTCTAGAGATTTTCAAATCAAAAAAATTGAATATTCCTCCACCTGGAAGAGGTTAGTACTTGAAATAATTGGCAGCCTAAGTCGTTTTTTTTTCTTTCGCTTTATACAGGGGTACCTGGTTGACACTTTATATAAACTTGCTGAATTTAGTCCTAAGGGTCTCCAGCTTGATTATTTCTCTATACTTGAGACAAACCATAAATTCCTAATCCACTTCTTTCTGCTCTTTTCAGTTCTAAAAATTATATCTTACTTTTTAATATTTACATGGTTAAGGTTTTTTTCCTTATGCATCATTATAGAGTTGATGAATATGTTGTCAGATGTCAAGCATCTGATCTTGAAGGCTAGAATCAGTTCAATCACTGCGCCTGTTGACGATCACAGTCATCAGCTGTTTGATGATGATGATAATAATATTACATTCTATAGATCCACAGACGGAGAACAGGGCTTCAAGGTATGAGTGCTAAAATTGAATAGACTGTCAGAGCGTGAAAAGGTAATTTAGCAAGATCACATACATGGATGCATCTGCAAATTTCCTTGTGTGTGATCATATATAATTGTTTTGGAACCTAATGCTAAAAGGCCAGAAATTGATTTATATGTGCATTATGCATAAACCGTGTCTGATTAGTAGTTAAAATCCCAATTTGTGTCTCTGCATAGTATATGCTCCTCGCTGATTTATTCATCTCTTTTGAAATTCCCCAGTTTTATTTTAATTAAAATTACTATGTTATTTTGTTGTGGTGGCTCTCATAAACCAGCATCTATGGTTGGTGGAGTAAACTGATACCCTGCCTCTCTTTTCCCCCCATTAACAAGGTTTCCAATATGAAAGTGTTGTTGCCTCTATGACATTTATTGCTAGTTTATTTTAGCAATCTGATGATCGCTTATCATCTTTATCCTGTTTCACACTGGATCTGAATCCCTGAACTTTTTTATGCCTGCATATGAGTTCACTCTATTCTTCATGACTCATCATACACTGGTTTTCAGAAGAAACTAATCATAGAGCTAGTCAAGATACAAAACGACGGAACAGTTTAGGATGATATAAATGAAAATGCTCCGTTTGCTTCGGATTTGTAAGAGCTTCACTCAGTTGACAGGGGCGATCCCTTTTCTAGATGTCAATGAATAGCCTTTCTTGTTCTAAAAAATCAATTCCAAGATTGAAAATAGCTATGCAAGTGGTTGGGACAATAGGAGATGTCCAGACCCTTTCTAGCTATTGCAGAAAGACCCCCATTTTATCCCAGGCATGTTTATACTAATCTACTGATTACTTAGAGTACTATTTTTATTTTTTCCAATGTCATTTATGTTCCATGTCCTAGTTCCCATCTCTTGTATGCCCTATGTATTGATTTTTGTTTATTAATAACCTGTATGCTTTTGTTTTTTAACTAAGAAAGAGTTGGGTGTTTTGTACTTTATCCTTGTTTATTTGCCAACATTCTTGGGCAATCTTGCCTAAGTTTTACATGATTCAACTGTTAAAATCCTGATGCCAGCATCACAATGTTCCCCCAATCTCTAGTTTACTATTATCATTATAGGTTTTGTAATTTAATTTGCAGAATGATCCAATATTTTCTATCAGGAATTTGGTCATCATGTTAGGCAGGCAACTCATGCTAACTTCAGCAGTTTTTGTAAGATCAGCTGGTTGTAGATTTTTAACCCTTTTTGGCGGTGATCGCTCGGGTATTGGCAGGATGTAAGAGCTCCCTAATATTTTGAATTCCCTTTTGAAATATTATCTTTGATCATGACTTCCATCAACAACACCACTGAAAGTTGTTATATCGCTAAGTGTGTCATTAATCTTCTGTAAGCTTTGAGGAGTTGGTGACTAAAATGCATCAATATCTGGTTGACAAGCTATTATTCTGATTTTTTTTAGCAGCTGTTAAGGCAGTACGAGTTTCGCTATTAATTGCAACCTAATATATCAGTGTCCTTAAACTGAATGTGTTATTCGACTATAATACGAGCACATTGTTTTCAGATATGGCAAGAAACAAAGGTTTCAATCCCATCAGCACCAGGAAAAATATCCACACAGAGGAAGCAACTGCAGGGCCATTATTGAATCTCTTCTTGCAGCATGCACAGAACCAGATATGGAAACTGGCATGCCATTCATAAGCCCCAGGCAATAATTGCAAACCCTCCTGCATATGAGAGCAAGCAGGAACTTAAGGATTATAGTAAGATAAAATGGCATTCATCAAACTCTAACTTCCCCCCATCTGTATGCAGGACATGTACATGTTTGCTGAAGCTCTTCGTATACCAATTCTCATTTTTCTTCACAATGCCTTGGACGTGAGTATCCGAGTGATCACTTGCTTGTGATTTGAAACTAACACTACATGGAACACCTGAATCATCAGTTATGAATAACATGTTAATTTGAAGAAAATCCTGTGTTGCCTGCTATGGTATGATTCTTCCTACTGTTTCCTAGAAAGCAGTAGGATAGAGAACAACGGTTTTTTCTTTGATTCAGAATTTAATGGATATGCTTTTTAGAACATTTCCATTAGTTTAACTAAAAGTACACAAGGAATTGCCTTGAGTCTCATGCTAATTAATTTGATCCACCCTAGCTGAACTTGGAAAATTCACATGCAATCTTTCTTAAGAGCAAGAATTTCTGATTTAAGGAGAATCTGATTGGATTCCTTGGATTAATGCAACCAGAAAATCAATTGTGTCTTTCACACAGGGGCGTGGGAATGCAGAAAGTGCCGTCGAGCCTATACCATTACTAGTGTTTTGGTCATGGTTAAATAAAACAGGACAAAGAAGGTTTAGAGACTGAAATAACCCAAAATGGAAATTTGATGAAAAGGTTAATAATGAATTGTTAAAAGCAGGTGTATCTTTTTAGTGAATTATGCTTTGTTTAATTTGTTTGCTTATCTGTTAGTTTTCTACTCAAGGCTATGCCTTCTCACTTCCATCTTCCAATAGGCCGGCCAACAAATGAATTTCCTCATCCTTTAGCACGTGTACCTCACAAGTGCTGGTTATTGGGTATGCTCCTTTCATGGTGTCACATTTTCCTCTAAGTTCTTTTTTATGTGAACCATTGGAACTAATCACCACAAACTGATTTCCATGGATCCAGCTGTTCATACATAGTTTGTGGATTTACTGATATGGTGGGGAATGATAGGCTAAATAAATGAATTCCGTAAAAGAAAGTTGAAGCCATCCCCACCGATCGCGTACTTCATTTACGTACCATGGATCAATATCTCAACTGCCCAACTGGTTATATTGTGAGAAGTCCCATCTTGTGCCAAAGCCAAGTGGTAAGGTTTCCATTTAGACTGTACAGTTGATAATCTTCTCAAGCTCAGATATCTATGTTGCTAGTCTTCCCTTGTAGTGCCTTCAATCCACATCACACATTGTTATTCGAGGAATGCTACTATTCTCCAAAATATGTTACCGTCCTACCTCTCAATCAAAACCCAATTCTTTCCTTCTTCTTTCCTTTCTTTTTATTTTTATGGGAAGAGGCAAAATCCAGGGACAATGGTAAAAAGAAATTATTAGATGTTAAGCACGATATCTAGCCTCAACAGGTTCATTACAAAAAATTTTCTCGTTTTAACTTTCTATCCTGCACCTAGGATAGGTTTTTACTTACAGAACTATGATGAAAATAACTTTGAGGTTATTCAATCCTTTTAACAGCATTTCATGTTTCTATTGCAGAAGAAGAGCTTAGCTATTTTCATGATTAAAAGCCAGTCACAAACTACAACGATGTTATTCTAGATCTGAGTACTTCTCATCTGGAAATCTGAAGGAGTCAGTTTAATCTGCCAATCATTATTAAGTTTTGCAACCATTTTATTTTACTTATCCATTACCATTATCTGCATTATCATCCTCTAGTAGGGAGAGAGCTAGGTCTGATCAATGTTTTTATTTGCTCTCGAACCACTCTGATGCTAACTGGTATGTCCATAATCAACTTGAATCTCCCCCCTTTGGTTCCTTTTGTGACATTATGGGTGTTGTTTTCATACAGTCTTTTGTAATAATCTTTTCTATTCAGCCAAATGCAAAACAACTCGTGCCTCATATGTACTAATTGACTTTATTAACTTATCTGCAGACTGGGGGCCTTTAGTTGATGTTGTTGTTTAAGATGTTTTATTAAATCTTGGATCAAAATATGAACCTAAAGAATGAGTTCCCTGCAATGGATACAGAAAGGAACTGAACCCATATATATTGGATTCGGGAAGTCAAGGTATGGTGGATTTCCCTGAAGCTGTTATAGTTTCATTTTCAATGCATGTTTTTGGTTTCGCTTTGTTTGTTCTGTTTGTTGGATGATGTGCCTCACTATAGATGCAGTATTTATTTTTTTCCTCTAGAAGTTATTTAGTAGGTTTGTAGTTCCTTTATTGATACGTATAATACTTGGACTTTTATTTGTGAATCTCATGGGTGTTTGCCTAGATTGTGAACCAGAACAACCTTTAATATTGATGAATGAACGGGGCCTAGAAGAGTTTGATATTGTATATGTTGGAGCTTGGTTTTGAAAATTTATTTATTTACCTATAATTTCTTAGTGTCAGTGGAAAAAATAACTGATAATTTATGGCCAAGTATTGTAACTTGTGAAACCACAAAATTCACTTTTTTTAAACTTGTGCTGACTCCGGAAATGCCACTTCAAGAAAATCTCCGTTCCTTGGTGATTTTGTAAATTGGTGTATTATATGTTTGAAGGGAGCTGAAGGATGAATTTATTAACTTGAGAAAAATAAGAGCTTTGATATTATTAACCAAATATTTCCATTACAGCTGAGTCCTCATGCTAAAATTCCTATTCTCATATGACATAAAAAGTGAAAAAACTCTAAAAGAAGAAAAGAAGAGAGAAAAAGACATGAGTTGAAAAACACAATGCTAGTATAGGTTGTTCTCTGTATTTTTGTTTGAATATTTTCTTATCTTTGCATGATCTACACTCCAATTATGATTGCTGTCCTCAATAAACTTTGCATAGTTTCCTTTTTTTCCTGCTTCTTTATATCACAAAATTAAATGTCCTATCAATCCTTGTGTCGTCTTTCCATTATATTTTAATTGTCATGTAGTTAGCCAATAGAATTTTCTTTTCTTCATCAAAGTTTATTTTAGAGGACATAATTTAAATTATTATATGTTTGCTTGTGAAGCCTCTTGATGGATCCCAAGAAGTACTATGGACATAATACTGAGGAAGGCTTTGAAAAATACTGTGACAAAGAGGAATAGTTGATCAAGGTTGGGGAGATCTTTGGAAATTGTAAGTATTTTCCTTCCAGCTTATCCTATAGCTTGTTTGCAGATACTGATCACTTTTTCAAAGAGTCATGTATAGCATAGTTCTCATTTTGTATAATCAATACAAATGTCTTGCTGTCTGCATATGGCTTTATGGCTTTGTTGAAATGGTGAAATCTCTATTCATTTATTCTGTTATTTTACCTGTACTTTGGTGATTGATTTGTGATTTAACAGATTTAGTCACGCAATAATCAAATGGAATGCTTCACATAGGCATAATTGGAAGCTATCTAAATAATCATATGTTTTAATTAGCTGTACAAGATAAGCTACATGGAGTGTGGCCCTTTCCAAGATTCTAGAATAAATGTACTACTCTGAAAGTTATTACCTTCCCTGGCTGATATTCAGTGGGATAGGCTTGCCTTCTTAAGGCTTGTGTTTTACTTACTCACTCCCTTGTTTCTTCTAGTTAAGTACATTCGTCTTTCTATCCCCATTTCTTATACTACCTACAGCTTGTTAGATAGGAAATTGTAGAATTCCTAAGTATTTTTACCCAAATTTGTCTTCTGTCATTATAATAGTTTGAAATTGAGTGAATTTTGAATTATAAAATGAAAAACGCATATGCGTACTACATTGTGAAATACGTAAATAGTTTTCTCTTCTGATTGTCATCATGTGTCTTGGCCAGTTATGGAAGTACCTGACAGTGTCTCCATTTAGAAGGATTGCCCTCATGATTGGGTTGTGATCCTCAATGTGCTGCTGTGGTGAGTGATATTATAAGATTGTAATTATGTTGCAAATTAGAACTTTGTGCGCTTGGCCAGTAATGGTCCTTTGTTTTTCCCTTCTTCCTTTCTACCCACTTCCAATCATATTTTCTTCCTAACAACTCTGTAACTACTAGACAATCATACAATAATATAGGGATCTTTGGTATTGCCTAGATTTAATGATATGGATGAATGACAAGAATGACGAATACTCTCTGTAATGACCACCTCCATTATAATACTGTGTTACTTGAAGTATATTTTTGGTAACATTTGATAACCTCGAATAGTTGATTTGGAAGATGTTTACAAATTAAATGCCGGTTCATCATGGTGGTGCTGGAACCACGGCAATGGGAACTAAGAGCTGGGGTAAATGCTTTTTTTTTCTATCAAATATTTTATTATGATAAAGTTCTCTTGACTTCAAGAAGAATAGACCCCTCAAAATAATCAGTTTCATTATGTGCTTGGAAATGGCATTAAGAGATATAGATTAAATAACCTACACAAATTATGCAACTCAAGTGTTTATTAGAACCACTTTTTTACAATGGTGACCTTGTCTCCAAAAATGTTAATTGCAGTGCCCCGACAACTATAGTGGCCATTCATTGGCGATTCAGTTCTTCTGGGGTGATCGGGTGCATAAAAAAGGTACTAGGACCTGCACCAATACCCATAGAAAGTTCTCAGTGCTGAGAGAGCCTCTCAAATTGCAATAAGATTCATGCGAGCAGCCTGAGGTAATTGCAATGTGATCTACATGGAAGAGTCGATTCATATAATATCACAAATATAATAATCCACTGGTATGATTTTATCTTCTATGGTAGTGTTTTTTGGTGTTTTGCAATAGTAGTTTACCTTAATTATCAGAAAATCTTGCTAATTCCTTCTTTTGGGTGTATTTTTTTATTAGTTGATCCTTGCAGTCCATCTTTTAATAATTTTCACAATAATTCTCAAGCTATAAGTCAGAGCACCATTTTCACTGTGATTTAACAATTTTTTGTTACGACTCACTGTCGTCTAGTTTTATCTGAATTGGGTGGCGTCTTATGACTTTTTACAAAATCCACCATCTAAAGGTGTTTTCCAAGGTGCAGAACGATTTTCATGTTCCACAAGAAGATAAAATGTTTATTGAAACTCAGCTGAATCTACGTTTCTAAATGGAGCAAAATTGTAATGTGATTAGCCATTTTAGAATTCTTCCTCCATTATAGTTTTCAGTATCGATCATGCTAGCTTATCACCAAATTGCAACATGAAATGGAAAGTTGCAATGTCACGTACTTCCTATGCACCACTTTTATAAGAAAGCTGCCTTTTCAAATTCCTAATGGGACTCATCAACTTGGTCAGGTGAAATCTCGAGCTGTGGAATTGGCTAAGTTGAAATAAAATGATGATGGTATTGGAGCTGCAGTTTGATTCATTTCACTGAACGCATTTGCCTCCCGAGCTACCCTTAGGCCTGCCTCATCGTCAGAAGGACAATGAACTGCCGAACCCCCTGCAATGGTTTTTTTATCCAAATTGAAAAGTGGTGCTGCCTATCCTGTTCATAGAGCTTCTTGGAGGGTCTTTCCCGTTTGTGTAGAATATGTTTTTAATTGTTTTCATTTTCATGACCTTATACAAGTACAGCATAATTTGTGTTTAGACATTCCATTCATTACAGTCATAGCTGGGTATGGTATTGAGGGCTACATGTAAGGTACCTTTGTCCAACACATTGTTACTTTTTGACCTTGCTATTTAACAATAAAAAATAAAAAGACTTGGGTTGCTGAATTTTGGTTGAAATTAATTGCTGCAAATTGTGCAAATCAAAGCCAGGTGTAGTGTGAGGAAACGCCCTTTGATAAATACAGTATTTGACAGGATGTTTTGAAACATCTAGTTCATCGAACAGAACTGCAACACAAACCTGATCATTTTTTAACCTATAATCTCTCTTATCAATGAATAGATTCTTAGGTGCAGTGTTCAAAATCAACGAAACCAATTCAAGGTATTTTTTACATCCCATCCCGAAAAGGGCATTTCAAGGCCATCTATTTTCGGATATATTTCAAAATCACTTGAGAGAAACAGAAGCAGAGAGAAATACATTGAATCTCAATTATTTTCCACCACAAAAGCCCACCGTATTACAAATCCACACATACTATTCACTTCTTATATATTTTGATGTCTTTCCAACCTGATTCCATGTAATAAAGCTTATATCGCGAGGGC
Source organism: Populus alba x Populus x berolinensis (assembly GCA_029228515.1). Classification (NCBI taxonomy): domain Eukaryota; kingdom Viridiplantae; phylum Streptophyta; class Magnoliopsida; order Malpighiales; family Salicaceae; genus Populus; species Populus alba x Populus x berolinensis. The sequence continues at coordinate 2,431 of JAQIZT010000094.1, read as the reverse complement.
GCAGCTAAGACTCCACATTTGAAGTACAGATCGCCAGGCCCTTGATCGTGGGTTGAATATCTCTCTTCATCCATCAATGAATACAGTCAGCCTACCTCCATCCACATCATGTATTATATTTTAGCCTGAACCACCTTGTCAATAAAGAACAGTAGCCACCAAGTCCACCACTATAGAACCTCATGTTTGCCATCGTAGAGATCCTAAGTAACAAAGTGTTTGGCACCATGAAACGCACACAAGTATCTGTGCTACCAGTCACACATGATGTTCCATTAGGCACAAAACCATACGGCCATCAAATTGCCATACTCCCTGACGAACAGTCCAGACCCTAGACAAATTTCACAAACCAAACCAGTTAGAGAATGTGGAAGTACATACGTCCCAGTAGCTTGGACTGCATTTCCTTGAGTTATTCTGTTTTTAAAATAACACATAGATGCAGACAATGAACTATCTATAATTCCAGTAGGCAATTCTTTGATTTCCATCTCCTTTACCTAAGAGAGAAAGGAAGGGGTGCAAGGGGGTTACTGTAATGCGAACTTCAGTTCTTGGTTGGGTGTTGCCCTACTGACAAGGGTCCTGTGGCTTATCTGTAGCATAGACCCACAAACTGCGTACTTATCCATCTTTCATGAAGCTGCATCGCTCATTTAGGCGGTACGTTATATGGCTTCTGCAGCACAAAATTTGCTTCTGTTAATGGCACAGGGGTGAAACCATCTGTAGGATCAGCAGCACTGCATAGAAGATTGAAGCTTTTTAATGAGAAATAGGGCCAAAAAGAGAAGCAGAAGAGAGTAAGATCTTTCCATTCTTATTTCCCCTTTCCTCAACTCTCCCTAAAGAAAATAAATACTGGTGTGAGCTTAAAGATGCTCAAAGCAGGATATTTGTAGGTCAGCAAGAAACATTTGAAACGTATTAGTTTTGCGGAATTAAGAATGACACGTTTGACTTGTATGGATGTCTTTTTTCTTACAATTGAAAACTAATGGATAATATACCAGCATTGACCAATATTGTCAAAAAAAAAAAAAAAAAATCTCCTCGAACATGAACTGCCTAGTTACTTTCATAGAGGTCAAGGAACATACATTAAAATTAAATATTACCATCACTTGAACTGTGTGCATTTTCTGTATCCATGGAATTCTGTATAAGAACATGCTCCTTTCTTCTTATCATCACTCGTGTACTGGTGCTATAAATATTATTCCCTTAATAATTTAGCGAATGAACCAGGTGACCTGAGCTTGAAATTTTCAATCCATCTTGCCTTGGGTAGAAGCCAACAAATTGTTCAGTCTGGAAGTATCTGTCCACTCTTTTTTTCTAGCCAATCCCTGATCAACTCCATTTCAATATGGTGACACGAAGCCATACTTTTAGCTTTGGAACCGAGCGTTTACTTCATGGAGTTTGCCTGATATTCCTCCCACGTTCAACGTCATCGCCTAGTAAACAATGATGACTCTTCTGACGCTAATCTTTTTTAATTTCATACCAGTACAAAATAGAACTCTATAATTGATTGGATGCTTTCCAAGAGTCTTGCAAGCTTCTACTATTAATGTTTACTTTGATTAATCTATATAAGTTAATCTAAATGGCGTGAAGAAAAATATTAATTTTTAGAACTTTTTGATACTTAGATAAGTATCTATTTTTAAATGAAAAATAATAATAAATTTAGAAAAAAACTCAAAAAGTAAATATATTAGTTAAGAATTGAGATTGAGAGCCTTTTTTTTTGGATTCATTAAATCTTTATAACTCATTCTTTTCACCATTTGATGGAGATGGACTAAAAGGTTATCTTTCTCTTATAACATTAAAACGTTTTTATGTATCATAGAAGGGAGGAAAAAAACATTATTTAACTCATCAAACAAAATTTATTTGTTGACCTCATTAAAATCTCGTGGTTTAATATGAATCCTAACAAAATTATTATAATTCCTTTTACTCGATTTCAGCTCAAAAATATTAGATTTAATAGCTCATCAAGCATATATATATATACTTAAATTTAATATTTAAATGAGTTATTAAATAATAAATATAACAACTCACTAAAATTTATATATACAACTTGAGTTTTTGATTGAGTTTAAAAATATTAATTTATCACCCTAATTTAATTTTCTTTTTCTAACAATGAATTTTAAGGGTGGAGTATAAATACATAGTTACAATCGACGAGGATGCAAATGAAGTCGAGATGCTCAAAACCCAGGTTACCATGTCTCGACTTCATTTTTTTGTCCTTTCAACGACAGGACAAGTGAATGAATAGTATTAGATTCAGACCTGATATTATGGCTGATAACGGCCTGGAATGACAAGGCATTAAGCCCCCAATCTAGAATCCTGTTTTTATAAAAGCCCAATTCCCTAATTCTACTAAAGCCCAAATGTAAAA